>PQWD01001145.1:0-40182 GCA_019425675.1 Leucinodes orbonalis
GATAACACGTAGGAACTTTCTACTTCTTGCTAAGCTCTTGTCGCTTTTTTATTCAAGTACATAAATACCGAGAATTTTTTTAGTATTTCATGACAAACCATAATATAATCTGGTATGGTGGTTTAGACATCTAATGAAAACCAACGAATAAAACATATTGCTTCTTTTTTATACAACAGAAACGTGCTCAAAACAAACATTAATTGATGTTATATGCATTTATATCAATAAAACTAGTTTAACCTTAACAACAAATATGAATAGCACACAATAACATATAACAAACATAAAGTACATACCTGATCAGTAAATAACAGTGCTTCCATCGTTCCACCAATTGATTCATATAGTGTCATAATCGAAAATGCTTGTGTAGTGCAGAGGGTGCGGCACGTCGCGTCAATGATACGTGATCAATTGGTTCCCTACACGTCCCGCGCACTTGTCGCTCTTTATGAGACATTTAACTTCAATTGATACAATGTTTACGGTCACCGCACTAGTTGTCATGCGGGCAGCATTTATGGAACGATAATTTAAATTTAAAATTCGAACGATTGTGATTTGTTTTCAAATGAAAAACGCAAAATTCGAAATATAAAAATATAACGTGTAAGAATTTACTTTTACGGAATCTACGTAATGATGGGGATGTCTTTCATAAATGTGAAATAGGACATTCAAAGTTAATACAACAAAAACCGAACTAAGCCGACCCAAATCGCTTATCAAAAGACGCGTTTCATTTTATAAAAGGGCATAAAATTCAATTTGAGTAAGCTTATTGCGGTTTAAACATCAAAGATAGTGGCGAATTGGGCACAAAGCGAGATAATAAAAGGGACAAGCCGTAACGGACGGAACCCTAAACAGAGCAATGGACCGCGATATGAAGAATGTACCCATACAAAGTTTCGCTCGTTACTACCGCCACTAATGACACCGGCAGACCTTTTTGCGCCAACCGTGCTCATTCGTCTTCCGTCAGTCGACTTGTGCACATCGTTTCAAGACTGCTCCTGCTGCAATGAATATTATAAATGATCGCCCATTACCCCGCCTCCCCAACTCAATTAACAGATGCGAATAACATTTATCCTTTTCATTAATTCATCAACAGAAGTTTCAACATTTGTAACGACTTTTCATATCACATAAAAGTTAGCAGATTTAATTTCTTCAGACTTTCCGACACTTCCCAAAGAAGTTTTTCGACGAATTAAACAAAAGGAATGCCTCCAAAACAAATTATTGACCTTCCGATTAGGACGCTATTTGGACCTGCCCTCGTCGGCTTTCCTTCACAATCAAAAATTTAAATGAGTTTCCTCCTATCCACGGGAGGAACGTTTTTTCTCGTAATGCCATTTTGGGCTGGTATTACTTCCAAATGAATATTCATTCAGTGCGAAATCGTTTAAGAGATAATAAATTGAGGTTCATATTAGGATCACGATGAATTATGGAACTTCGTTTTATATGCGAGAATTCGATGATTTGTCTCGTCAAAATGATAAATTGATTATGGCAGTAATTACTTACAATCGCGCCTCGGCAATCGATTTATGTATTAATTACCTGAAACAAATGGAATATGATAAGTAAATGTGAAACATTGAAAAAAATAGAAGATAATATAACTATTTATAATTCATAAGAAGATACTATAGAACTGAAAAACAAAGATTAAAATCTACGAACACTCATTGAGATCAATTCTGCACTTAAGAAAGAAAATATTATAATGATTTCACTGCTCTTCATTCACTCTTGTCTTATTTTTAGCCGATTAAAACACGTCTTATAAGTCGGTATAAAATAATGTCACATGGTTGGAACAATGGAAAATATCCGGGAACGAAAAGGTCGAATCTCACAATAGATTTGTATTTTAGAATGATTTCCCATGGGAGTCCGCAAACATATATGGCTCATTACCCATTATTTACGTTACTACATCCGAAACTTTTATTTCATGCCAGTGAGATAAAGTAGGCTAAGTCAAAAGTATGACATTTATTTAATACCTAACCAAGAGCGAATAATAGCTACATAGAAACGAATCTTTCTGATTTTTTTTATAGCCAATTTCTGACTGATAATTTAAACCCCACTGACCAGACTATTCGCTTTATCTTTATAATGTAACGTCACTTAACGTATGGTTAAAGATTGTCACTATTTTTATATTTAGGAAGAAATCGTTGAACACTTTTGAAAAATATTATGTTGTCTTGATATTAAAAAAAGGAAAGCGTTAGGACTTTTCAAGGCGCACATATTCCATCTTTAAATATTTGGCTGCGTCGTCACTTACGAGCAGACAAATGCTCTTTTAGATAATTTTGAAAACATGCGAAATAAACAGTAAAAGAACAATTCCACAATGGTTTAGCAGGAATTTTTAGGTAATTAATAAAAAAAATACTGAGTTATGTGATTCTCGTTTTGTGATTACTTCCAATCCCAACTTCACGTTTGAGCTATGGGAATACGTCTCATATATTTAATGCATTTTTTATTGTCCTTCCGCGATTCTTAATAACGACCCGACTGGTTGTTAACTTACTTGATATTAAAAGTAATTATAACTATCGAATGTAGTACTTGTTATCTTGGGAGGTAATCAAACATTGCTAGTTTTGACTTTAATAGGGGAAATTATCAAAACATAATAATGGAAAGGTCACTTTAATAAGTGCAAAATATAACAGATTTAATGTGTCATCTCGTTTATAAAAAATAGTTAGCGCCAAATATATCATAAACACAGATAAATCTTCAACTTCTGAAAGTATATTAGAAACAAGCACCATATTTACATACAAACGCATTCTAAAATGTTTAATGAATTTAATATTTGAAACAAAAACTCTTGCGTACATGAAAAGTGCTACAGCTATCGTGACAAAGCCTTATAGTTCAACAAAACAACACAAAATCCATGAATTAGTAAAACAATAAACAAAGTTGAAAGCCCAAAATTACCAACAAACCGTCGTTCGTGCCCGTAAGTAAACCGGACAGCACTCAACATATTCAGGACCGACCACCGCGTCCCCTGCGTAATACATTCATAAAGCTTATCTATTCGTTGACATAACACGGCAGTAAAAACCACCTCGTATGCTCATAGCATGCGACGCTAAAATCATACAGACTTCCATAAACAAGTCGCTTTGACGCTATGCCGAGGCTCAAGTCCCAACGGACAACGTGGTCAATAGTGACGTAGAGTTATCGAGTTAGACATTATCGATATATGAATGATAAGTGGTATTTACATCGATACTGAACAGATCTACACTTTCTTCATTAAGGTATTACATTTTTTAAATTTTCAAATAGAATGCTTGTTATACTTACGAGTACCTATAACGTATCTAACAGTCGTAAAATCTTAAGTATAAGTATTAACCATTTTATTATTTGAAACCATAAAAAAATTCAAGGATTAAAATTTCGATATCATTATAATAATCTAACAGGTTTAACGAGTGTCTAGAACGTTACCGCAATCTCTTAAAACAGTATTATTAAAATAAAACATCAGTATTATATACATTTGTGTAGCAAAAAAGGCGAAGTAATTTTATTGTAACACTGTTTTAAGAGATAGCGGTAGCCTCTCTGGTTTACAAGCGACTGACAGAATTTAATCTATGGTCATAGGGTGTTTTTTTTAATTTAGTAACGGTATTGATATTGCATACAAACTTTCTGTAACAACACTAATGAAGTCCATATCCATCCAGTCCATGACTGTCGACGCTTGTTCCAGCTTTAATATTTTCTATGTACATGAACATGTACCGTATAAGTAAAAGCTTGATGCAAGCTTAAATCAAGGTATTACCACAAATGAGGAATGCAGTACACGCAAAATCATTTGTTACTGTTTCTGTAGAGAACATCTCAATTTTTCTTTCGCCTAAGAGGTACGTGTTTTTTTATTTAACCTTAAAATAAGTTATGTAGTATGAAGATAAAATCTCGAAACTTAATAAACCTAGAGAAAGCTATCTGGTTATTGTATTAAGTATTACATCAGTAATCAGGGATATCTCAATCAGGGATAGCGCAAAATGGGGGAGAGCTATGTCCAGCAGTGGACTGCGAAAGGTTTAAGAGAGAGAAACAGGTAACGTGAGTCGTACCTTTTAATATTTAACAGAGATGATTTTTAGTAAAGTCAGAGTTTAGTAATTTTAAAGGTACTTAAATTGGTATTTATACGTACTACCCTGCATCCATCATACGTTCAGTTACAACTGTCCAAGTATCCGGTTACTTTATAAGGAATTGTGCCCGCATCCCAAAATACTTCCACTTCACCAGACCTACGCAGTATTTAAGCCTCCGACATACCTAAAAAACTATTCCCAACTTCTGACCACGTTTAATCCACAAACGCTTATTAAGCCACTTTGAAGTTATTAAGTAGCGTCGGACCAGACATTGATTGTACATAGCACGGGTCGGACAGCATAATAGGCGCGCATCTCGCGTCAAATCCTCCAGTGGGCGCGTGTCGCCGGTTGATAAGCAACCGATGGGCTTGAACGGCGACTCGCATGTCATAAGCGGAGGCGATAGCGATTTTAAAGACAATAAGTCTGTCCTGCCACCTTTAGAACATAGACACTGAATATAAACAGAAATTATACATGGCAACAGCACGCGTTGGAAAGTATAAAAAGCGCGTTGGATCCTTAAATCCTCTCCAGGAAGTGTAGTCGATAAGTAAACGATGAATTTGAACGATGCCACAAGTTTCAAGCGGGAAAGATAGCGATTTTTAAATCAGTAAAATGTATGTCTTTCAGAAATTACTAAAAAAAACAGACGATTGTACTAGAGATGATTATACACCACTTAAACACAGATGAGTCAGCATAAACGACGCGCACCTTGTGTCAAATCCTACAGATGGTAGGCTACCCGGTAGCCTTCTATATGTAGGTACCGGTGGGTTTATACGACGATGTACAAGTCAAAAGCGGCAGTGATAATGATAACAATTCGAGAAGACTAATAATAACCTAAATTATTGAATAGAAGACATCGACATTGTACGTTAGTTATTCGTAAAGTGTTAGTCCTTGTTTTTCCAATTCACACAACGCCACTAAACATTTTAAACTAGGAGCAATTTAAGCAAGAAGTTTGTTTTGTAGAAAATAAACAACGGGTTTATTCATTAGATTATTTCCCAGACATCTGTCGCACTTGCACTATTTTTGTGATTGAATAAATAAACTATTCAATTTATGGGTATTCCTATACGATGGTTAAGGAATACCCATAAATCGCTCTCCCATTTCAACTGTTCGTAGTCTACTGCTAGACAAAGGTCTCCCATATTTACACAAATATATCTCAACGTAATAAATATCATAATGAGCGTTCAGACTTTTTTGGACCCAGTCTTAACGTATAAAAATACGAACGGAGTCTCGCTAACAACAAGTGTCTCAAAATACGGCCAGTTTATGTTTGGAAAACCACAAAATATTAAGACATTTGACGCGCATCTGTCAACAGAGCCATAGATTACGTTAGGAAAACTAAAAACTAGCATGACTTGTGTTGTTAAATGGTGTAGTGAACAAAAGGAGAGCAATCCAGAAATTACGTATCATAGGTAAATTAACGATTCGGTATTTTAGTTTTAAACATTAAAATCACTATATAAAAAAATATTTGTCAAAATGACATCATACTTAGATAGCAGCTGTAATTTTGGGTACACTTTATGTATTAATTACATCCGTAATTTTTATACGTCCATGGACCCAGTCAACCCAATTCACTATTCCGCTGGTTCATACTACTGTGTAATTTTTTAAAACACTTCCACAGCACGCGGCGTGGAAACATCACGGCTAAAAAAGCAACCTTCCACACCCAACGTTTGCATACGAAAATTAATATTTTTTACCAGCTCGCTAATATTTTTGTCACGTCCCGGTAAAGGGATGAAAGGGCTCGTAAAACGGAACGACTGTGGAAGTTGGTGCCAATATTTTTTATGCAATCTAGAAAGCTTTTTGTCATAAAAGTGAATAAAAGTTAACAAGTTACCAGCATTGTTTGATTAATAAAAAAAAAATTTGGTGTTTTTTTTTCGAAGGAATTACCTACACTGGTCGATAGACGAAAGGAACTTATGAAATTAGGTAAGAATTAAACTTTGAAGTTTTTAAAGATATTTAAACATCTCACACGGACTGGTCCAGTTGTAATGTATGTAGTATAAAACATAATTTGTAAAGCGTCGCGTAGGACGGACGTTTTACCAAAGAAGAAAGCTGGTGGAAGCGGAAGACCGAGGTATCTGGCGAAAAATTAGGAAGACCTATGTCCAGCAGTGGACTGCGATAGGTTAAGAGAGATAAGCAAAAAGTGACAATATGAAATGTATAAAAAACATTCACTACAAACCCATCCAAGTTCACTCGAAAACACCTCAATGATTTCCGTCATAGGATCATTGGACCGTAAACAAATACGTTAACACAGCTTAAATTTTATCACAGAAATTTACCAAGTATCTTACAATACCTATTGAGATTTACTATCAAAACTAAATAGAAAACTAGATATTTTTGTATCGCTCATATTTCTACTTTATCTAAAAGCTCTTAACATAGACATGGAAGTAATAAAACACCACGGCACGATAGCATCGCTGTGCACTGACCAGACAGTTGAGCTCGACGGAACTTGCGTCCTCTGTATGATTCAAAAAATAAAACAGGATCAGTGATATTTAATATTTTATAGCACGTAGAGTTAACTTTAAGCAGGTAACGTAAGTAAGGCAGAATATATTTCACGAATCATATTAAAATCTCGTTTTATTATTACAATCTTACTTCAAAGTCAAAGTAGTGGATGCAAATCAATTATTCGCCACTTATAGTATTAATTGAATAAAAATATTTACGCAAAATATAAGATTTATTGATGCCATACTTATAAGTAAATAATAATCCCACCAAAACATTCTGTAAAAAATCTAGCCAAGTCTCGATGGAGCTGCTTGATTATCTCTAAAAAGTAATGAAATCAAGACAAAGACGTGCCAAGTCTAAGGTTCCTTACTGCAATTAATTAATATTATGGTTGATGTGTGTGACTTGGCCGTTGAAGAGTACACAAGGATACAAAACTGCTTCATGACACCATTGCACCAATCTGTCGCCAACCGCTACCCATTGACGGTACAAATTTCCACTTGAAAATGGTGATTCATAGCCATCGATTGTGGTCTTGATAAAGCCACTAACGTATAAAGAATGTTCAACGGCCAAGTCACACAACATAACCATAATAATTAATTAATTGCAGTAAGGAACCTTAGACTTGGCACGTCTTTGTCTTGATTTCATTACTTTTTAGAGATAATCAAGCAGCTCCATCGAGACTTGGCTAGATTTTTACAGAATTTGTGGATTTTACTTCTTTTTGTAGAACTTGAAAAGGAATATTTAAACGACCCATTGGTGTAATGTTAAACGTCCTACTACATCAAAGGTTCCGGGTTCGATCCCCGGGCGGTACCTACAATATTTGTGTGCACCAACATGTCTGTTTGTATTGGTCTAGCGCGCTCGACTTGGCGGGGCACTACCGTGCCCCCCGATTTTTGACATTGGATGAAGCGGGCCCACCATGTTAAATATATATTGTTTAAAGGCGGTATGTCAATCTCTTATAGTTTGGCTGGGCTCTTTTGTTATCTAAGCAGGGTCACCAGGTACTCCAATCTTCGATATCCAAGTTATTATAGTTTTCCCTTTATGTAACCATTAAACCCGAACTCTGTACCGAATTTCAGCTTTCTGAGTTAATGGGAAGTACTAGTTCTATTTTGAAATTCATGAGTGAGTGAGTGAGTGAGTGTCTTGTCGAAAATGCGAACTTTGCTTTCGCTTAACGTTGGAACTAAATAACCTACAGACTTGAAATTTTGATTTAAAGTAAGTTATTATATACGAAAATTTCAGCGCTCTGATTATCCAAAGGTCCTCAAATCGGGCCTGAAAATGCGGCGAAATGGATGGATCCTGTAAAGGATGGTACGCAGGTTTCTTCCGCTCGACTTGGCGGGGCACTGCCGTCCCCCAGATAAACAAATACACCTCTTGTACTAAATCATAGTTAATTTTAAGAATTTTTTATTTTAAAGTATTTTGTGTGAAAAAGCTTAGAATTTTCTACAATAACTATGAATAAACTAGTTAATAAGTTTTCACCTCCATCGAAATACTGTGCAATTTTTCGATACCTTCATACACATCGATCCGGAATGGTGAACATCTCATTAATCACCGTTTACACAACAACAATGGAAGATATGACGAAAATTTTCAATTAAATAAAACAAAACGCCTTGGAGGGCATTGTATGAGACGGTTGGAATGGCGCAGCGTGGCGGATGTCCGGCGCTTGGATGGCGCGAAGCCAGCGTCAGAAAAGGCAATGGGCTGTCGCCATAGTAAAATATCTATAGTATAACAACTCTGTTCGTGCCTCACAGCGTAAGACGATTGTAACCATTTCTAGTCTAACATGTCTAAAGTTCGAACAAAGCTAGTCTCACGTGTATACTGAACAGAAAATAAGGCTCTGGTGATCTAACAACACTAGAACAATGGTCAATGCTGTTGGTTTTAACAAAAAAACTAATAAGACGTCCATAGCAGTGCAAAGCATTCACAGGCAAAAGATATAGAAAGAACCTTCATTTAAAAAAAATGCAGACAGATAAGCGTATGCTTACTAGTATTCATAGTCTACTTGTGCGTAACCAAAAATGTCGAATAAGACAGCAAAATAGTTATTATCATCCAGAACATTTGCAGTACGGCTTTAAATAACAACTGCCTCAGTAAATATATTTCTAGTTGTGATTATAAACAATAATATTGGTCAAAATAATACAAAACCATCAGCCTGTTAGTAACAGTGTAGTGTTAGTGGGTGCCTGCAATCACTTCTTTGCGCACCGATATACAAAACTTGGATCCATACACCAGGATAACAGACACAATTGAAAACAATAAGCGGTTTTTATAGGTTAAACAAAATTCATGTTTGTCTGTTCGCATAAGAATAGAATAATGTAATTATCTTTACTGTGGCCCACCATTATGCGCTATAGGGCATTGCGCAGATTACGCGTAGTGATATCACACGGCAGCGACGTCTCGGAATGCCTGACGTGGAATTAGATCACCGCGCTGTTCCGAATGCAATCAGTCTCTCGTACAGTTGAACGATTTAATTGTCCGTTATTATCTGGTGGTACGACATGAGGAGATATGTAGGTCTGAAACGGTAGAGTACTATGCTCTCAACATGGTCTTGTATATATTTTAAACTGATATTTTTTTCGTTACCTCACCGCAAATTGGAATATACCTGTCACTACCCGACACTTCATTGAATGTTTTAATCAACTCGCCTGCCAGGCGTAAAGATAATGGCAAAATCCTCCACTTTTGTGGAATAAGCTCAAAGCCTAGAAATTATGTATAAGAGTAGTAGTAGTAATTTTAGTAATTACACACTGATTTTAAATGAGCGAGACTGAAGTAGAAGCGTACTGCAAACGATGCTTAAAATATTTAGATTTAGAAGCCGCTTTCTTAAAGAAACTTTTTATAAACATGACAAGCAAGAAGATGAACGAAATAAACGAAAGATTATTTCAAATTTAACTAAATTCAAACTAATAAAACCATGAAACTCCAGCTGAAACTAAAACTGCAAAACGAGAAAATCTCATTAACTATTCCACCCACCATCCCTCTCAGCAGTTTATCAGTGCAATAAAGGCACTTGGCATAATTCCGCATCCAATCAATATAATGTCCCGTTCGAACGCAAAACAATGCCCTATGATAAGGCTATCCCGACCATAAAGTAGCTATAAAACTCACGGCGAAAGGTGAAAAATTAAATCTAAACGGTCACGTAAACTTCTAACTATCACAAATGTGAAACGTTCTTTTTATTTCCAACAAACATTGAAATTTTTGACCCTTTATACGCAACATGGCTCTCCATTTTATAAGATTCATTCTTTTATATTATTGTGATATGTCAAAGCCGTAGAAGCGATAGCCGATGGGGTAGAAAGTTCTCGAGTGGCGTATACGTAAGGAAAACGAAGCGTAGGCCGACCCCAACCAGATGGACTGACGACCTGGTTAAGGTGGCGGTAGCAGATGGATGTCAACTGCTAGGGATGGCCCGGTGGAAATCGTGAGGGGAGACTGTTCGTTCAGCAGTGTATAAGGGTGAAATGATGAAGTCTCAAAATACAAGGAATAGTTCCCAACCTACTCTATTCGCGACTCTAAGATAACTTTCTTGCCCGTGGAGCTCGCAATGAATTAGGGTCGAGAGTGTGGTCAAGTGATAATGGGGAAGGTTGTTCAAGCTGTGATCAAGGGGCTAATATTATGAAAGCTAATAGAAATTGTATCGATTCGTATAAAAACGAACTATTTATTGAGTTAATAGCTCAAAATAAAACAGAGTTAAACAAACCAATTGTTTTAGGTGGTAAGCTTTCAGTTGAGCAACTATGTTATCAGCAACTTTTTTTTTTGTATTAGAGCGCTCAAATGACATTAGAATAGGCATCTCTGCGATCGTCATACTGTCGACTGGAACTTGAAAGAGACCAGGTTGTAATCGCGACTGCGTACATATAATGAAATTTCTATACAATAATAAGATTCAAAACCTATGAGAAATTTACCTACGCGTCGACATGCAAGATCCCTCAGCTTGCGTTAGTAGGTACGACTAGATAAGTTCATTGCTGACGAGGGTTATTCTTCAGAGAGCTTGATTCCCAAAAGCTCATACATTTGTAAGTCGGCACAATTACAAAGAACCTTAATTTCATTTTGAACTCTAACATGCAACTTAAGATTACATTTACTCTATTGAATATTATGAATATTTAAAAAGGTCATGGAGGTTATATATCTCTAATATTAACACCAACGTGTCATTGAAACATTGAATAAGCGCTGTTGAATAACTTGAACATACTCCCCAGTCACCGATTTGGAGGACAAGTCCAATCATATAATCATAAAAGGTGACATCACTCCAGCCAGACAAATGCACATGCGCGATACACTTGGACAGACGCCGGAAACGACGCGTGTACCCCTCGTTTCCTGCATTTGTAAGTAAGACGTCACATAGGTGGACAAATTAACTATACACCCACTAACGGGATGCACGACTATTGGGAAGGGAAAAGTTGAAGGTAAGAAGGCAAATTACAAAATAGGAACGGGGAAGAGTCGTACTACACTGAGCGTCAATCTAACCGAGAGGAACGCTATTATCGGTCTGCACAAGCATACAAGCGTCTTTGAAATTTTAAAATCGTTACATTCACCCTGCGAGCCCTGCCCGATGGAACTGGAGGCGGGTCACATGTTCATCCTATGCAATGTGAAAAAAGCGATGTTAATAAGTCTAGATTGATAAAATTCTGTCAGTTTTAGGTACGCTTAATGTAAATGATTATTACGTGTCAATTTAAAGTACTTAAGTAATGATCGAATAATAAAGTAAACTGTCGTATACTGCAGATAAACAGTTTGTTATTGTATTACATTTAAGAACAATAAAATAGGTTTCAGTAGCAGAAAAGCTAGTTGCAGAGACGTTACATATGTTAGTCATAAAACGTAANGGCTTAGCGCGTGTGGAGGCTAGATAACCTAGTACATTTTCAAGGATCTGTATAGAGGCATTAAGTATTGTTGTTTGTTGCAGGCGATCGGCTATTAGACATTCCGTGCAATGTGTGCGGTGACAGAAGCTCCGGCAAGCATTATGGATATATAGTTGTGATGGTAAGTACGAATATAAAAACATATGAAAGCACAGCATTGTACAACCACAAATTGTAACAGAATTTACTTAAATAACAAAAAATACATACACATATATATACATACATAGAATACCCTAAAAACAAAAGAAAACCAGAGAAGACATGACTCTGCAAACACAGATGACCTATCCAATCTCACCCTTAGACCCGAAACACGCTCATACTCGTAATTACAACATAACTGTTATGGCATCCGACTTTATTCAGCGGTCTCTATCAGGTAAAACCTATCCATTTTAGTAAATGGACATTATAAATTTACCTTAGCCAAATTGTGTTGAAGAGTGCCCTTTTCTAGCACAAGTGCTAGCACTTAAAAGAAGGGGACAACAAATTCAACGAACAAGTTGATACAGTCAACCAAGCTCTGTTAGACCTCCTGATTAAAACATTTGAACCTTTTTTATGTAAGTACCTATACTTTTGTTCTTAAGCTTGTGATATTAAACTCGTTAAAATAAGAATAATGAGACTGTGTATTATATCACACATATAATGCCCGTGGGCACCACAATCTTACAGATTACTATTTCTTCCGATTACTTCTACATGGATGAATAACGATTTTTGGCGATTTAATCCTTTTTAGTAGTTATTCGTACGTTGTCTACAGGTTGTTCGGGCTTCTTCAAGAGGTCCATACATCGGAATCGGGTGTACACGTGTAAGGCAGGCGGTGAGATGAAAGGTCGCTGCCCTGTAGACAAGACGCACAGGAACCAGTGTCGTGCGTGCCGTCTCGCCAAATGTTTTCAAGCGAACATGAACAAAGACGGTAAGTGTGTTTTGGCGAACATAAACAAGACGGTAAGTATTACGGCGAACATGGAGATTGACGGTAAGTATTTCGGTGAACACGAACAAAAACGATAAGTTTTTCGGCGAACATAAAAAAGACGTTAAGTTTACCGGCGAACATCGATGAAGATGACAAACATAAATAAGGCCTATTACTGGCCGTGTAGACAGTACTATCAGTTCCCCTTAGTACCCTTAGGGGTAGAACTGATTTACAAACAAATCCAAGAACCAGAGACGCGCGTTTCTCCTCCCTAAATGCGTCGGTGTGAAAATGAACAAAGATAATTAGTTTTCTGGCAATTTTTTTTTTATTCGGTTGAACTTAATAATTCACGGTAACATAGTAGGTAATCATAAAAGGTTCAACGATTTGCTTTACGATAATATTTCATATAATTAGGTATTTCAAGTTACTTATTATCACAAATATCCTGCTTATTACGTTCATCTACCGCTGTAGATTTACTTTATTAAGATTACTTTGTTATTATTACCCTTTCCTCTGGTAAAGCTAAAAAGGTAAATTTAATTTAATAAAATAAATTCTACTCTACGATAAAAAATCTCTCTAGTCTTTGATAAATTTTAGTAATACTTCACACTGAACACCAAACTAAAACGGATAAAAATATAGATATCGACGGTTATATTTTTGTTACAAAAATAAAAGTTGTAAATGTAAGAATTTCCAATGTATAAATATTAGGAACGAATCCTAACCTCAGCAGCTCGTTGACCTGCCAACTTACTAGACTAGCAATGCAGGTTACGTTCCTAGACCCTCAGGGATAAAAATCAAGTGCAAATCTTCGAGACGTAGACCTGATAATAGTGTAAAAGAATAAGTTTATCTTAATATTTTTGCAGTCTTATTAATCAACTGCTGAACAATGGTGTTCCATTATGTCTTCCGTTCCGATACCCATCCAATTTAACCAGATCATGGGTCCATCTCGTTGAGTTAAGGATAGGTCTAGCAAGACGGGAGCTACGTGGACCACCACCCGCGTCTCACACCAGAGGAGCTTCGCACTATTTCACTTAGAAGCACGGCGTGCTTCTAAGTAATGAGGGTATGCAAAGTGAGTGACACTAACCGCAAAAACAAGAAATAATTTATATTTTTGTAAAATTTGTGCTGTTGATGACAGCAGATCGTAATGGGTAAATAAGTGGGAATCTTTAAATGTGGGCGCATAGGATATGCACTGCTTTTTGCATATATCCCCGGTTTCCGGTGCCCCACTGTTCAAGTCCAAGGCAGCGATTACGCTAAACGGCGGAGCAGAGGTTGCAATTTTTAGTTTGTCACTATTAATGTATAACATCTAATATGAGCCCAAAAGGTTGAATTTGTAGTTCCAAAAACATAACTGGATATATAGTTACTTATTAGAAAAAAACATTGTAAGGGAGCCTCGCTCTGACATTTCGGTCGTGTCTAAGTTAGACCTCGCTTAACCACTGGCCACTGGGTAGGTTATGCCATAGATCAGAGGAAAGAAAAAGTCCGTTAAAAAAGTTATAAAAAAGCTATACAAATAAAACAAAGACACACAATTAAACACGGTGGTACGGTATTGAGTAGTTATGACCATTATTACAAAAACGTGTGTAGTAGACAGGCGGTTTTATTTGTGTTTGGAAAACTACATAACATTTACACTAAGTGACTTCTCGGTTCAACCCCGGATGTGTATGTTTTTGTTAGAAACAAAACTGAGGGCTTACCGCTGTCTCTTAAAATACTATTGTTATTACTTCTCCTTTTCTAGTACAAAAATGCTGACGTATCATTAAAGTAAGATATGGTGGTAACAAAATAAAGATTTCAGCTACGTATTCAGTATATCTGTGCCTTCTGGAGTTTCAAATCTTTATAGATGGGAGTTTGATGCATTTACAAATGAAATTAATATTTGGTGTACTCGTACACCACTGTAGCAAACAGAAAGTCTTATTATTAGTAATTACTACGAACAATTTTGGGGATGTAGCAAAGTTTTGAATCCTCACCTATCATGACTTAAACAAAGCTCGCCGGCTCATCCTATCAAGTAACGAAAGAAAAATGGATCCAGAAAATCAGCCAAACAGATAGCTATTAGCAGTGAACTTTATATCTGAAAGTATGACTAACATACGACTACACTTGTCACCTCTTAACGCGGAATAGATACAAATAGAATTCTTTCCTGAAATCATATTTATGTCACACACTTCTTAAGATGCCATTATTTTTCCAATCAGTCCGAAGGGAATTTATTGCACATACGTATGTCAAGCAAGGCAGATCCACAATGGTGCGTACAATGGGTTTGCGATGACAATAGCAGGCATTAGGCGGCGACCATCACGACGCTACGGGAAGCCGCTGCGTGAAATATGCCCGGCGATATAAGGTTGCCACGGTTGAGTTCTACTGAAACCAAGGTATATGTAAATTATTAAAACAAACCATTTATATATTTTGGTGTTATGGTTGAGATGTGTCGGCTACTACACCAAGGGTTCTGGGTTCAATCTCCGGACAGTATATTTGTGTGTATGAACACGTCTGTTTGGATTGGTCTGGGTGTATCTTTGTGTAATATGTAGACATTAAAAAATATATAAGTATGTTTAACCCTTGTTTGGTATCCATATTACAGGCTAAATGCTTAGTTTGGGACTAGATGACGCTGAGTGAATGTCAGTGGATATTTATTTTTATATATGTATTTAAAAGTCAGTGACTTTTTAAGAACACAATATTGTGAATGTTATTTAAGTATAAATAAACGGGTTTGTAAATTGCTCTTACATTTTCCAAAAAACTACAAAGCAAAAGTTACAGTTTCTTTTGTGACAACCCTAGAGACGCTCTACGACTATTTCAATTTTCAACACATCCTATGCGTCATTACGACAAATCGACAACTTATAGGTATCGTAAAATACTTCGATTACGTGAAATTCTATCCCACCTTGTGACGATGTCAGAATCAAAGAAAAATTTGTACTCACTATGGCGTTGTTTTTATATGAATGCGTCTAGATACTTTGTCTATATTTTGAGTTTTGATAATCATCATCATCAGCTCATTAAACGTCCCCGCCGAGAGGCAAGAGCCTACCTTTATAGGGTAATTAGGCCTTAGTCGTCCACGTGGGCCCAGTGCGGTTTGGCCGATTTCACGCACAACCTCTGAATCTCTTCACAGGCGTGCGCAGGTTTCCTCACGATGTTTGTGTTTTCCTTCACCGTAAGAATGTCAGATAACGTACATATAATTTCGAAAAATCGAAAACACATTGGTACGTGGCGGGATTTCAACCTCAGCCAGCAACAGTCCACACCATTGAGCCACCGACGCTCTAGCTTTAGCTTTGTCTTTTAATAAATCAATAACAGTAGATAAATCATTTTTTTCCGTCAACACTGGCCTGCGCCCGTCACTCGAGAGGCCGAGACGACAGATGTTAGGTCTCTTATACCCGGTAATGTTCTAGCTACAGTACCCTAATCTCGGAACACAGAAGTGCAAAACACTCCTATTTCACGGGACGATATTAGGCAATGCCGGGGTACCTATTTAGCGACTCAATATCGATCTACCACCTAGTAAACTTAGGAACTTAAGACTTATTTCATATCATAATATCACTTAAGCTAGTCATAAAATCAATTGAAAGTGTTATAATCCCCAGTTCGGGGTCGCCCCAAAGTTCCCCCGAGGGCCCAATCTCGTAGGTGCCTATATGTAAATTACTTCTAAGTAAAATCTTGTGAATAATTGAATATGTATGGGACCCGAGTCGGCCGCAAGGCCTGCCTCCACTCCACTGGTAAGCTGTTCTTACATTATACTGCAAATAGAAACGGCCAACAAATCAGATAACCATGAATAATAACTATAAATTAGTTTGGGTCGTTATAATAATTATTGTTTCGTCATATTTGATTCGTTTGGCATTTTAATAACAAATAAATTAATATCCACTGACTGTCACACTACGTTATCTAGCCCCAAGTTAATCGTGAACTTGTATTACGGGTACAATATATAACTATAACTTTTTTTGTAAATACAAACATATTATACATAGAAAACACCCAGACTAATGCAAACAGACATGTTATGCACACAAAATATGTTTGGACTGCCCTGCACTTGCTGTAGTAGTCGAAGTCCATTGCACCAAATGGGTCGTCAATTTTAATGTTACTATTTGTAAAACTTGATCCATAGCATGTTGTCTAAATGCAGTTATTCTCATGTTTAATCGGTGTCATGCTAATGAGTTTCGGAGAGTTTTTATAAAGCTGGCAATAAAATAATTCGTATAAAGGGTTAGAGAAATAAATCAATTTAAGCTTGGGTCCCCTAAACTCAGTACACATTGGTGTTAGGAGTGTTCTTTTGTTCATATAAAGTCGTTTGCTGCTAGATGCTTAAAATTGGCAAAGATGAAAACTTAGATAAACTAGGTACTACTTAGATAAACTTACTAGGTACACAATTACGAAGAAATATCAACCAAAAAATGTCCGAGCCGCTTGACACATCTTACTTTATTAAAATTTTTACCTTAAGGCATCATTATAAGGGTACTTAATCAAAAGCACGAGCAAACTACAATGTCACTATGACATGTAGCTAGCGACGTGATTATGAATGAAAATTTGACCGCGGACACTTTTTGAGTGAGATTGTGCATATAGGTAGTTTATTGTCTTCCATCAATGCCGCACTGCGCCTGTCACCCGAAATGACAGATGTTAGGTCACTTATACCCAGTAATTTCACTAGCTACAGTGCCCTCATCCCGAAACACATAACACTCCTGTTTCACGGGACGATATCTGGCACGGTGCGCTGCGGTGGTACCTACCTAGACAAATCGGTATCGATCAGATTTTATCAGGGTAAATAAAGACTACGTCTTAAAGATGTGTAACGATATAAAATTATACCATGAGGAACTTGAGCCTATTCCGTTTATCGACACGCGTTCCAGCCCTAATCGTTGCAAAATAGGTGCGAGGGTTCCGCGGTGTAAGTTTCGTGCGGCGGTATAATTACCGAGCGAGCAAACACATAAAGGTAATCCGGTCGGCGGCACAAAGTGATGCTCGTGAATACATTGACGCGACGTCACCTGGCCGCCTACTACACTACAATAGCGTATATACTACCCGTGTGTTGTTATGTGTTTGATGAAACGACTACCACACTAAAGGTTCCGGGTTCGGAAGAAACACTAATGTGCATGAACTTGTCTTCTGTCGGACGATGTCGAGCGAGGGTATGACAGAATGGCAGGGGTTGTTAATCAACTACGATCACCGAGTCCTTCACCGTTTTGTCTTTGAATTTCAATATTTGTATTTATTTATTACATTCTATATTGCACTCTACATAAAAAAATATCAAGTACAATGGGCGGCCTTATCGCTCATGGCAATTGACATTATTAGACGCATTACAAGCTATAATGAAATTGCAAATATCGCAATAGTCAGTCGCGGAAAATGGATTAGCCGTATTCCCCGCTTCGGAAGGCAAATTGCTGTTGGCTACAGTTACCATCTTAGGTTAGTAGTCATTAACACTCATCTACCAGTATTGATGCCTCTTGGTTATTCCAATCTCCCAAATTAAGGGGACCCTTTCTCCTTTTAACCAAGGGAAGGCCGTATTTGTTAAGACTCTATGTCAAAATCAGTGACCTGCAGTGAGACGTGACTAATTGCTACGTTATAGTTTTGTGATGAATAAATGCGACTAATGAGATTAAAAATGATTCAGTAACATCACCCATTTCGTAATTTAAACATATTAACGATGAGTCATCATATTTTGATTTCCACCCATAATTTAAAGATTTCAAACAATCCAAAATCATCTCCCCCAGATCTGACGTCAATCAAGAAGTTTCCAAAGTTAAAAGTAAACGTAGCGCCAAGTTCCACGTTGAATTACAACAATGCGCGACTTATTTACTCGGGAGCCGGCCGGTAGCAGCGGGCGCATGTTTAATTCAGCGCCCGAGCGGCCGCAACCGCAGAATTACGGATTAATACCATTAATTAATCAAGCGACTCCTTCTCTCAGCTCGCTGCGACACCCGGTTGGAGTCGCAGAAGCTATATAACTACGTAGTTTGAACGCACGTTACAATGTTTTCGATTTAACTTCTTTAACGTTTCACCTAATTATTATTTTGATTAGTGTTTTGTGAGTCGTAACTCACAACAGTAGTTGTACGATTTTGATGATTGTTGGTTGTAATTCCGTCAATTTTCTCAATAAGTACCTGATATGAAACTAAAATGAAATAAACTCATTTATCATCCTCAAAATTAATCTTAAACCCTCTGTTACTTTAACAAAATATGTTTAGAAGAATTTCCCGAGAAAATGCCCGAATGCCAAAGCAACACAGTGAAATGTCGCTAACTCTATCGTTCACATGTTACTGTTAAATATAGTGACTATATATAATACTTTTACATACGAGTTGTTACAAAGTAAAACAGCATACGCACGTATTCTTCATGCACCTTTCAAAACATATATATGTATTTTTGTCAAAATACAACAAATATGTCTAAAATAAAACATTCTTGTGCAGGCTAACTATTCAGATTAAAATCTGACAAAATAATTCAATTTTCGAACGTAAAGCCGTGACTAAAAATCAGCAAGTTGTCCGATCCAACGGCAGAGCCAATCAGCCAAATCCAATATCGTTGTGCAAACACACCGACGCAACTTGGCCCCGGTCAATACGCCCAGCCATATTGCTTGCCTAAGTACATAATGCCCAATTTATTTCAGATCGAGCGGACCGACCGTAGGTATGGCCTCAAGTTAAAAGAGTACTCCTTGTTAAAACCTATCACAGTCTACTGCTAGGTGTAGCCCATTTTCGCCAGATATTCCGGTCTTCGGAGTGGAAATCTTTTCGTCCAAAATACCTCAGTAGCTCAAGACGAAAGTCTTTAACCAGTGTGTGTTACCAGTTATGACATACGGAAGTGAAACGTGGTTGCTTACTAAGGGCCTCTTAATAGGCTCAAGTTGCTTAACGAGCTATGGAAAGGGCTATGTTAGATGTTTCCCTACTTTAAGATCCGGAACATGGATATCCGTAGGAGAACTAGAGTGACCATAGGCTACAGGATAAGCAAGTTGAAGTGGCATGGCAGGCACATAGTGCGTAGACCTGGCCAATGAGGCGGAAAGGTTCTCGAGTGGCGTCCGCGTAACGTTAACGAAGCGTAGGCCGACCCCAACCAGATGGACTGATGGCCTGGATAAGGTAGTAGATGGATGTCAATTGCAAGGGATCCGCGTGAAAATCATTAGGGGAGGTCTTCGTTTGGCAGTGGATATTCTAGGTTGCAATGATGATGATTCCGGTCTACCGCTTCCTCATTCAGCTTTACGACCTTCGCAAGTAGCCGGTCTATTGGGCGATTAAAAGAGTTCAGAGGCATTGGTAAAAGAAATAAATATATATAGATGACTATCAATTTGTTTTAAGCTATCAAGTTAAGAGCCAACCTGCTGTAAGTGGATACTGTCCCCTTATAATAAAGTTTGCTTCGATAACAGTGACAAGTTAAAACAGTCATTTTTAATGCGTTTTTCATTTTGACCTCACGCCGTGTAATTGAAAATATCCTTCCCCTCCTTATGTTTTCCTTTTTCTCTCACTGTTTAAAGGTCGGCAACCCACTCGTTGCTCCTTCGAAGTCGGTATCGTGTGTGACGATATCGCTTACTTGTAAAAATAATATAAAAATTTTGTAAATAATATTGCGCAAAAAATACATTAGGTACATCAGCAGACTAGCCTAGGTTTGACAATGGCTTTTATTTTGTAACAAGTAACTTTGTAACACGAAGTATCTATATAAAATACTGATTCCACTTAATCACAAGCAACCTCGCACACAAATATTTTCCTCGCGGAACGGGCAAATGTAATCCCCAATTTAACTTTATAAAATTAATTTGAAATGGAGCATCCCTCGAACAAACTAGGCACAGCCTATCAACTTTGTTACCCCCCACTTTTATAAGCTCTGAAAAAGTAAAGGGCACGCTCTGAAAGGCTTTTTCGTAATAAAGTTAATCAGTTGCCTTCTTAGGAAAAATGTTGAAGCAGAAAAATCAGAACCAAGCGGTATTTGAATTCTCCATTTAAAATTCATGTCCAATTTAAGTTAAAAGGTTTCGTTTTGGGCGTTTCTCTACATTTTTTCATTACAGAATATCAAGGTTACATTATATTCATGCTTAATGAATAATACTTTGTTCGTACTGCTGTATTTTTTGTTACAACAACAGTCTTATAAATTAAGTACGAATTTAGAATTCCCATCATTACTAAGAAAACAAAAATAAGTCAATTTTAACTTTTCTTGTAAAAAAAGAAAAAATCACGTCAAATAATATTACCCTTGTAGTGAAATTTTATAAGTTAAAATTAATTTTATTTTCGAGTGTTCATTTTAAATTGTAGTTGTTTTACTGATAATAGGTTTTCCTAATTACCTACATATGAATATAGGTACTCGTATAAATGCTTTTTAAAAACTACTTTTTGACTACGTAACTGAGTCTTACGTATTCAGCGAATTTAGACGATTTATCAATCAATTATTGCAATTAAATAGTGGAACACTTATTCTAAAATAAAAGCAAATAAAAACAAATCTATAATATAATTATTTGTGCATATGCTTGTAATGACATAATCAATTACCTAAAAGTGTTGTAGTAAAACGTTACTGTCGCTAAGAAGCGCCGCCGGCGCCGCAGCCGGCAAGGGGCAAACTTTTCAATTACAGCCATGTCGTGTTACCCCGCAGCGGGTTAAATTAATTCTCTCCACTTCAAAAAGATTCACCTTACCCTCGCCACCCTGCCCGCCGACATCGTCGACGCTGGCGCTTTTAATTTTTTAACATACTGACGTTTCGCAATATTTATTTTTAATTTAACGGCACTCGTACAAGATTTTTGAATCTGTGGGGTGTGCTTACCTTTCGGATGTTCTTTTGCGTTAAAAGGTGAAATTAGAACGTACCGAATTGGACCTTAGACTGTTTGCTCGTTTTACCCTGTTTTACCGAACGTGTTCTGTATTTCTTGCAAAGGGTTATTAGGTACTCAAATTAATTATTAGTCAGATTTGCGTGGGCATATAATTAGTCCTATGAAAATATATTGCGATGGGTGATTTTAATTATATAACCATTAGAGATGTGGTAATACATTTTTATCGGTGTTAACCCTCTGTTCTGTGCTCCACTCGCAAAACCGTGGCAAATTGAATTGATCGCTACTCCAGAGCGGTGTTTAGGATCACTAACACGTGTTCCACACCTATCGCGCTCCTGACTGCTCCCGAGGGAGCGAGGGGAGAATAAAGGACGCTCAATTGTATTTTAATAGCTAATTTCGTAACGGTTATAGAACGTGGGCAATTTATTTTGTAGTGCTTTTGTTTAGACGGTCTCAGGTGAAAGGAATATAAAGTGGTTTACGAGACGTAACTAATGAATTCAATATTTGGATTACACATTTAGTGAAACACTCTCATTAAATTGTACGAATAGACTAAAATATCGTCGAGTTGTCACAACAATTTGTTAAAATATTAAAGAAAACTGATTACCAATTTTAATGTTAGTTATTTTACTAAATATTAAAAATGAGGTGTTGCTCATAAAGCATATCATTTTATTTTTTGGTTTGTAACCTTTATCACGTAAATACTAAATTAATCTTTTCTAGTTTTTGGTTTCACATTAAAAAATAAGTCTTATATAACCACAAGGTTGTCTGGCACAAAAATATTGAATTTAATTATTGTTAAAAGAAAAATATAATTAAGGTTTAAAACTGATTCCGCGTTACATATGAAATAATTACTAGTACTTACCCTAACCCACAAACATTTTGACATGGATATATATTTAAAATGATATAATACGTTGCATACGTATTATCAGTTTAGCGTGCCTAGAATCCTGAATTACTAGCGAGGCTCTGGCAAGCAGCCAATTTGTACTAGACTAGCGTGGCAGATTACGTTCAAAGAAATAAATGATTTACTTTTACCCTTCAAACTGCTGCGTTGACGGAAATTGTAATTGTTGTAGCCGTGGATTGTACTTGTTATAATATCAATAAATAAATAAATATTCACTGACTTGCCCACACTCGCCCAAGTTAAGCGTAAAGCTTGTATGATATATAGTTATTAAAAACTGATACTTTAAATCATGGTCACATAACATTTGGTTGTTTTAAATTCCTTTATTCAAATTTTAAAATTGACGACCCATAGTTTAATGGGCAAGAAGTCGGCTATTACACCAAGAGTTCCAGGTACGATCTCCGGAAAATACAAACAATCTATATTGGTCTGGATATTTGAATGTACAATATGTATGTATTTTCAAACAAATTAGTATTTTTGTCAAAGTCAAAGTCAAAATTCATTAAATCAAATTAGGCTTTCAAAAAGCACTTATGAACGTCAAAAAGAATACAAAAAATACATTTAAAATACCAAAGTAAAGCACAATAATTAATTTTGATACTTGGAAAAGAGCGCTTCGGCGTTTTGGCCTGTTGTCAGTCTTTCACCCATAGATAAAAATAAGCTCCTTGCTTTATTGCGGCTAGATGATGCAATGTGAAACTGTAAAGAAAGTACCTAGTCATAACAAATATTAAAATAGCACACAATAATTTATACACTTATCTACATATTATATATACATATACCGCAATCCGGTGACAATACGTGAATTCGACAAAGGAGACAATATAGTACGGCTTCGATCCGATTACACGATTTACCGCTTCCGTATTCCATCTAAAATATTACCTATATTTTGACAGGGCCAGTGATGCAACCCTCGCCCTCGAATCTCATCTAATTCCATTTTAATGTTGTGCGTGAAACAAATTATTGCAATGTCATAGCGAATAAAAATGAAGCGTTCTTAATGGGATAATCTGTTGCATCTGGTATTGTTTTTTTTTTGTTCGAGCTCGCACGGGAGGGTTAATTAATTTCCGAGTGTGGAATGATTGCATTACACGTGTGTGGATTAGTTGCGATTTAGTGTTGATTGTTTTGTGTGCGTGTATACTGTCGCCCTAATTAATACGATCGCGGCATTATACGGTGGGCTATCACTTTAGTGGGAAATTTAATTAAAAAGCGATCATTGCAAGTTTGGTTGATGTTATGTATGTAACTTAACACTAATTTCACTTATTAAATAACATTATCATTAATGCCAGTCAAGCCTGTAAATGGATGGATCACCCGGAAAATATTATAAGAAACCCTCCGTGCTCTTCATCATCAGCTCATTCAACCTCCCCACTGAGGGGCAAGAGCCTACCCGCAAAGGGTTATACGCCTTAGTTGTCCACGCGGGCCTTGTGCAGACTGGCCGACTTCAAGCACAACCCTTGAATCTCTTTGCAGGCGTACACAGGTTTCTTCATAATATTTACCTTCACCGTAAGAGCGTCGGGGAACTAAATGACGCTTGTACGTGGGATTTGAACCTGCATCCTCCAGATCGGAAGGGAACGGTCCATACCAATGAGCCACCGATGCTCTTACCGTGCTGTTAAAAGCACGATAATCTGTAATGGCTCCCCAACTTCTAACTATCTTTGGGTAATAATCCTTAACACTTAAAAGTATCTTCACCAAAGGTCCTGGAGGATTACGGTATACGGCCTAATCTCTCCATACCCTTCCTATGTATAGCTTAGATAAACACAAACTTACTAGACGCACACTTACGAAGGAACGTCAATAAAAAAAAAATGTCCGAGTCGCACTAGACATACGTGTAATTATTGAGATTTATAGGTAACATACAAATATTCTTTTAAATTTTGACCTCTACGCGACACTAGTTAAAAAATAAAAAAATGGCCAAGTGCAATTGTGTGGGGAAACAATGAAAAATAAATTTTGAGTTTCTGTTCAATGTATGGGGAACCCCAAAATATTTTTTTTTTCAAGTTTCTTATTAAAACCTAATAGCGGTTCACAGAATACATATACGTACAAAGTTTGAATAGTGTAGTGCTTATAGTTTCGGAGAAAAAAGGGGTTGTGTTATTCGGACGGACGGACAGACAGACAGACTTGACGAATCTATAAGGGTTCTGTTTTTTGCTACTTGGCTACGGAACCCTAAAAAGCATGAGCACACTACTATGTCATTATAACAAGTGAACATGAATGAAAATACTGCCCAACCTACGCGATGGGCAGAGTTTTTGACACACTTTTTGAGTGACATTGTGCATCTGGTTAGTTTATTGTTTATCCAATATAAAAAAAAATAAAAATAAAATAAAATAAATATCTACTGACAATCACACGGCGCCATCTAGCCCCAAGTTAAGCGTGAAGCCTGTATTATGGGTACTAAACAACGGATAAACATACATGTATACTTTTTTTTTTTGTAAATACATACATATTATACATAGAAAACACCCAGACCATTACAAACAGACATGTTCATGCACACAAATGTTTGTACTGCCCGGGGATCGAACCCGGAACCCTTGGTGTTGCGGCCGACCTCTCAACCGCAACACCAAATGGGTCGTCGAATAGTATGTTTTTTCTTTATCTAATATGTTCATAATATCTATGGTCATAACTGGTCATAAGTGTCGTAAGGTATTTCATTGTCAATGCAGTGGGATGTTATATATAAATTCGACACGAGCATTTATCAGATAAGTTTGGAATGTGACGTAACAAGTTTGTTCCACAACAAGCCTATAGCCCGCAGCGTCGTAGCATACCAACCACTAGCAGACCAGCCATTGTTGCAGGTAGGGTTGCCAGGCGTCCGGAAAATGCCGGATAATCCGAATATAGTTAGGCTTTAAGAGTTCCTGTCCGGCCAATATTTACTGTCCGGCTATTGAAACATCATTTTTTTTCTGATCTGGCCCCAATTTAAGTTAGAAGCTTGTAGTATGGGTACGAAATAACGAATAAACATACTTAAATATACCTTATTTTGTAAGCATATAATGTAAATAGAAACACCCAAACCAATACATGTTCATGCACACAAATATTTGTACTGCACGGTGACGGAACCCTGTACCCTTGGTGTAATAGCCGGAGCAAAGTCTCTACCACGAACATGGGTCATCTATTGCATATAAATAAAATTTCTGTTGTTTGTCTGTCTGTTTTTAATATTGAAATAACAATAATTTTCTTCATGCACATGCATAAATATACAGTACATACACAAAAACAAAATATTTTTTTAAATTTTTGTCTGTCTGTCGATATGTCTGTTTGTTCCGGGTTATCTCTAAAACGGTTGGACCAACAGACTGAGGCTGCGACGGGACTTTTTGGATCGATAGCTAATTAAATAAGGAGAAACATAGAATAATTATTACTTTAGAAATAACTTTTAGGTGTTTGGTTATGTTTTACTGCGGGAGAATATAATCTTATAACGCGAGTAATACCGCGGGGAACATCTAATATAACACAAAACCCCTAACAATGCAGGGTGACCGACCTTTTTGAAATATGTTAAAGTCCTAAATTCGCTGATCTGTCCGGCCATAATGCATGGTCACACGGCAACCCTAGTCGCGGATAAACTTCATGCTGTATAGAACAAAGTTATTTATTGCGGGGAAGTAGAGTGCACTCAGCTCGCCGGCGGCCGCCACAACTTTGCGAAAACTCTCCAGATGGAATTTTCCATGTCACGGATTAATATTTTATATATTTTGCATTTTACTAAATGCTCACTTCGTTTGGTCTTGGCGGTGGAATGCAATATTCAACGAATCGTCTCCAATGAAAGGCGATTATTGCAATATTTGTATCATTTATTTATTTAAAAGGTACACCAACAGTATATATACACCACATTGGACAACATTTAGTTAAAGGTTATGGTCTGGTATATATACCCTTTATAGGCGTACACAACATTGATAAACATTAGAATAACAACACATGAGAGGACAACAACACATGAGACACACATCATTAATTTTATTAATACTTATAAACACATTATTTTACCGGATATAACAGACCTAGCATTCGATGTCTTTGGTGACGGACTTAGGGCTGTGTTGACGGAAAATAATGACCACTTACTTTATAAACTTCCTTCAACACTGCATTAGTCATGGTCAGACGTATCACTTACCACCAGGTGAACTGACCGTCCCCTTCAGTTATAACATTTAAAAATAGATACTAGCTTTTGCTCGCGGCTTCATTTGCATGCAATGCGAGGTAAAATGGTTCCTCCTTCTTGGTTTCAAACACAGGAACTCAGAGCAGCATATTAAACTTCCTAATTAATATAAAATTTGACGTTAGAGCCAGCCAGTTACCCCCTGTATGTATAACTTAGTGATTGTAAATTAATATCAGCGGGGATATCGCCGTCACTTAAAACAGTGTTACATTAATATTACTTTGTCATTTCTGGTACAAAAATGCTGACGTGTCATTCTATCAATACTGTTTTAAGAGATTGCGGTAACCCCCCTGTACGTGTTACATGGACAAATTACTCGCATATTCATTTTAATAAGTTTAGGTGTTTTGATAATTAGGTTATATCATGTACCTAACATCCAACAGTATCTGCTCAAAATTTTAATTCCAAATTTATATAATTTATGATTAAGTACGTCTCTATAAAGTCCTTTAAAATATGTCTCTACCAAAGCATGCACATTAAGAGTAATTTCTAGCCGCAAACCACTAATTTACAAATCTCTCGCAAAAATAAAAGGGAACGACACCATTTGAATATGTGTAACGAAAACCCGTTGTCATTACGACATTGTTGGACATCTATTATGCGAGTGTTTGTCCGACCGCGCGGGGCCGGTGAATAAAAACCTGGATATTTCTCATATTTATGCCGGTGCACTCGAAAATGTTCCCTGAGATCGGTACCGTTCGCTGTGCGACTTTAAAGAGATGTGCTCTCTACAGGTAAATGCGGTAAGGGGCATTATCGTGCGCAGGTGTCGCCGAGCGTGGGACGGTGCCCACCTGACGCGCCCCCTCTGCCTCTTCGCTGCCCTCCGCCCTCTGGCTCGTTAATGATGATGTGCTCAGCCAGCAGACTATTTCACTTCTGAATACATCTTTCTCACTTTTGATCGTGCGTCTCTGTCGCGCTCGGGCGACGGGCTCGCTGCGTCGCGCCTCCGTTCTCGCCTCGTCGCATCCACCTAGTCAATTCGGCAAACGCGTATCTACTTTGTGTCGGAAATGTAATGGAACAAATGCGGCTGGAATTAGCGTCGGAACGAATGTCGGGACACGGCGGGGTCGCTCGCTCCGGATATTTTCCACACGATGATTTTGATAGGTAATAGCGCTGCGGAGTTTGTGTGGAGAGCGCTACAAGATTTCGATATAAATGCACTTCAAAGGTGCTTTGGAAACGAGCGATTTGTTAATTGCTATTGATGATCTTTTGGTATAAGGAAACAGTCTTTAAGATATTTGACTGTTGGCAGCCGAATTCATATTTAATTATTTAATTTATGTGCGACTAACTTTTTTTCGAGATAGTGGGTAATATTGTCTGATTTGATTACTGATAAAAAATACAGTAGATACGAGGATTAATAGCACTACCTAGAAATATTGATGTAGTATTAGAATATATTTTAAGTACATTTTCTTTATACAGTCTCACTTATAACTACTTGTATCATCCAATTTTACTTATACTTTTAGTACAGCTGTTTGGTTAAACAGGCAGTGCAATATTGGACACGGAAATTAAACATCATACCGTCACAGGTTAGAAAAACCGCATTGCATCAGGTAGGGATTGCAAGGTGGCGTTTTTTGTTAATATGTAGTCAAAAAAGTCTTTTGGAATGAAATGAAATGAAATCATTTATTTGTTAGACATAGGTGGTCAAATAGATAAACAGATGTTTGGTCATAGTTTCAGCATGTCTCACTATGTCTTGCCTTTAGTAGGCGTACAAATTTTACACGTCAAAGTTATAATATGTTTTAAGTATACATTATTTAAATAGAACACAAATTTAATTTAAAATATTAGTAATGTCAGGAAAAAAAAACAAATATTTAAGAAGTATGTCAAACAAAAGACAATTGTATTACAATTATTATATTTCATAGTTTATCAATAAAAAAGTCCGTCAATGTATAGTAGGCTTCCTTTTTAGCATATATAGTAAATGTTTACGGAACATAATTTATACTAATTTGGCTTTTGATATTCTATAACTTAAGTCATACGATTCTGATATTATTTAGACCTTAAAAATGGCAGTCTTTATCTTATACATAGACATCTCAATACAACGGCATATCTATGATCCTAAATCTGTAAGCAACTAAGCACACATAGCATATTAAGATGCATATTTAGCTAATACGCTTTTGATGGAATTGTTATATAAAGCGTATAACGTAGACCTTTTGACGTCGGCACTGGCAAGTCATGCTGCTGAATAGACTACCACCTGGATTGAATCTTCTGGTCTCACCTCTACATTAACGTTACAGTGTAACTATAGAGACGGCTTTTTTATCAAGTGTATGATTATTATAAATTAATACAAAGTTAGCTTAAGTAATACTTATGTCAAAATTAAAAAGTTAATTAAATGGCAAATAATGAACATTTTTTAATACTTTTGTTTATGTGGTGAAATGTAAAAATATCTAATAGTGATTCTACTACGACATTCTTGATATAAATGTCAACACCCGAACATAAAATAAACACAATTTTGCAAACACATTCATGGAAACCTTCCATTGAAAGAAATAATTCCTAAATAAAAAATATATAGGTATATAGCCATTTAAGGTTTTTTTTGTAATGAATTGCGACACATATGTAACCCCACATTCTGCATTTCATGTTCCTCATTGATCCTTGATTCAGACGAGTCATGTTATGAACTCATATCATGACTTATATGTAATAACAAAAATATTACCAGTACAGTGCAGTTGC
Organism: Leucinodes orbonalis; assembly: GCA_019425675.1. Lineage (NCBI taxonomy): Eukaryota > Metazoa > Arthropoda > Insecta > Lepidoptera > Crambidae > Leucinodes > Leucinodes orbonalis. The sequence goes on from PQWD01001145.1 coordinate 29,814, forward strand.
TAATAAGGTACTAAATACACTAGTTAAATACTTACATTAGTCTCCCTTTTCTAGTTTTATTATTGTATAATTTTTTAACATACTTAAGTTAATTAAAATTCTATCGAATTGTCGCAATTTTAAAGGTTCAAAATCTTCACAAAAACGCTGGACACTCAGTGACGTGACGTTTAATGAGCTGGTTATGATATGACGCTCCCCGATCGGAAGCAACATGCACACCATTGAGCCATCGACGCTCTCAAATTCCATAAACCATCCTCTATCTTCTTATAAATATAACTCAAAGGTGACTAACGGGATAAAATAGGGAATGAGAGAAATATATTACTTCTTAACGCGAGCGAAGCCTCGAGCAAAAGCTAATTCATATTAAAGTCATACCCACAGACATCCGAATATACAATTAGACTGGACAAGCCGCCAAGTTTATAGGCAGTCCCAGTGTCGCAATTTCTTTCGATTCTTACCAGTGAAAAGTTATTATATTTCTTGGTAAATTTACTGATTCATTGCGATGATGGCATGTTACAATTGCACAGGATGGAATTTTGGGAAAACACGGTAATTTCTTCTAATATTCGTGCGTCTTGACTCGTCTCACAGAGCGTAAACTGGCAGCCAGTGTATGCTCGTTGAGCTTACATTTGTCGCACTTAAAAACGCGGCTTGCCCCATCTCCTGTATTGGGAAATCTGTGGTCATACCGGAATCCCTTTACACTTGGATTAGACTAAAGTGTCTTAATGTCAAGTACATTGGTGGAATTGAGACACAGATTGTTAGTGTAGGCCCTAATTTTCTTAAGGCCATAGTACTAATATTTAAAAAAATCTCCTCCGTCAGTCATCAACGTAATTTCTTAGTCGCCGTAGCTCTCGTAGTACTAGTAAGATTTAATTAATTCCACCAGTAGACGATGCATTTAAATCGTGATTCTTGATCTAAGTATCTGAAATTCAAAACCACCTTAGGACGTCTGAATAGTCCTATCTTATAACTAAGTGTATTCCTACTCAAATATTTGAATTTTCTTTCCAGATATTCGGGAGATGGAATATCTTACTTTCTAGAGTTGCATTGCCTACTCTGTCGTGGTTGTCAAAGTTTTTTTTTAACTGGATACATAATCACGAAAAAATATCAACCAATACATGTCCGAGCCGCTGGCAAATACGTGGCTTATTTTTTTATTTACGACATAAAGTTACTCATTAAAATTTTGACCTTAACATCACAGCATACTATTGTCACTATGAAATCTAGCGACGTGATTATGAATCAAAATTTTGCCCAACTCACGCGAATAGACTTTTGCCGCGGACACTTTTTGAGTGAGATTGTGCATCTTGTAAGTTTATCGTTTATCTAAGGGTAAATTGTACAAAGAAATAAACTTTATTCAGTCTCTCTCGACCGTATCGATTGAGGTTATGGCGAGGTCACGTGACGTGCCGAAATTGCGTCTTGCGGGCGTTCGTCAGTCAATAAACCTTTTGACCGTTCACCAATTCGGCTTCGTGAAGCCTCCACAGGCCAGGGCGAGGATTATTGGCTCATTAATCACGCCCCACACCACTGGGGGGACCTGAACACCCACCAGTCTCGACGGAGTATTATCTCTGTTATTACTCTAGCGATGTACAGAGGTTTGTTGGCGACTTGAAAGAGGTTGATTCTAAGAAGTTTTTAATAGTGTTTAGCAGAATGCAGTCATTTCACGCAATAGTTACATACAAATATAAGAAAATGTATCTTTAACTGCGCATAAATAACACTTTTTCAACGAAATATAAAAAGCAAAATATATTTTGAAAATTTTAAATATATTCAAGGTGTTCGATTTACCAATACGCAAGCGCCCATTAAAATAATTAATATCTATAAACTATAATAATAATAAATTAATGATTTACGAGGTATGGGTAAACTATAAATAAATAAGTAGCCTAGACGAAATACATGGCTTTTTATGACAGGAAGAGGTTCATTATCAGGCAGAGGTGCCTTTGCATTATTTGAATTTATGTTCGAGACTTGAACTTGTCAAACATGCAATGCGAATTAGTGGGTTTTTGTACATCTAAACCAGTCTTCCGGAGTACGTAAGATGATGATGCCTTCGATGACTGACTGAGAACATATAGGAATAATTGTATCGCCATAGTAAATTAAGTATAAATGTATGGCAGACGCCCTCGACATAAACCTTATGTGGTACATATGACGTCTGCCATACCCTCTCTTCGACCTCTTGCTGTCCACTGGTCATAGGTGCAACGCATTTTGTACTAGATATCCCGGTTATCTGCTTTCCTTATCCATCCTTCATTCAGTCTGTCATACTTTCAAGCTTAATTATCGATAACGATAAAATGTATACAGCCCTGTGCTATTGAGCATAGTATTCCGTTTACACGAGCGATAGCGGTGGAGAGAACTACCCACCCTCCCGTACTGCGCCCCCTGGGGGGTTACTTACAACAAATGCCGCTATATAGAACAATTCTAGAAACTAGACTTGGTCATTACGTTTAAATAAATAAGCAGATTGTAGTATCATGAACTAATTGAAAAATAACCGCTTTATTCTTTTGAGCGTTGATAGTTGATTGGTGTTGTCTATTGACTTCCGATATGGAGTGTGCACGTTCAGATCCCACCACAAACAAAAGTGTTTTCGAATTTTCTTAATTATAAGTAAGTAAGTAAGTTTATCCAACGCATTTTACATCGTGAGGAAGCCTGCTCACGCCTCCTTTACCTCAGGGGGGGGGACAAACATAAATTGCTGAATCATATGGATAGATATGGTCACTAGCACAGATTTATGCAACAATTTTTAAATCTGTGGTCGGACGTGTCCTTAAATGGATACTTCGAACCGGCAAACATAGCCCAGGACCATAAAAAATAATAAGGTTGCAGGTAACTTCTGGGTGTAGATGCCTTCCGGCTGTCGAGGATGGAAGTTATTATGAGAACCCTATGCTCAGCAGTAGAGTGTAAAGATTTTGATGAAGACTATTCTGCTTATAAATTCTTCTTGTCATCATCAGATCATTAACGTCCCCACCGAGGGTCACGAGCCTACCCGTATAGGGTGATTAGGCCTTAGTCGTCCACGCGGGCCCAGATTCCTCTTACGTGATAATAATTAATACAAATATTCTAGTAAACATTATGAAGCTAATATGCAAATGAATAATTTGAACAACTGAAGTCAATACATCGTCGACAGATTTTACCGCGTATTTGATCACCGCGCACCGGAATTAAAATGACGCACAACCGCAGGGAAATGCCTCGCGGGTAAAAAATAACAAATATGTAGTTTTTATCAGAGCTACCTTTTCGGGAAAACACACTTTGTTTGCTTTCCATTCGAGGCGGGGCTTGGCTGATAGATGTTTGAAGTTAAATCTCCCTTTAAACGTTCCAAATGTGATTCAGTGAACGCCTTTTTGTAGGGGATTATGTGACTTAGATGTGGAGACTGCTCCCTCCGTCTAATGTGAAACACTTGAGTTGATCTTCGAGTTGGAAACTTGCCCGCGTTTACTTCAACGAAATATAAAGGAGGGTGTCGTTTTAGAGCAGCTCGTTTAATCATATAAATCATTTGCGAATTTCACTCTATAAGCATATTTATGATGTATTTGGAAAAAGGTTCGTGTAGTAATAATATTGAAAATTTTTGATATGATCCATATACTAGTTAAGATGTTTGAAAAAGTATCTTGTAATGTTTATAACAACAAGTGATTTTCAAATTATATACGTCCATTTTTAAAAGATAAGTAATTAAAAGTTACTTGTGTTTGTAATTAACAAACAATAAACATCTTTCGAGGACGAAAGCATGTGCTTCCATGTGCTATTCAATTGTTTTTAAAATCGAGTCGATTTTTGGGTTGAAGAGGAGTCAGCATATTTTCCAATATAGTAAAAACCTAAAACGATGTTTTAAAGGCATTTATTAAGATTTTTGGTAATATAAAATTTTCAAGGTTCAACAGCAAATTTAGTTTCCGAAATAATTTTATTAAACAGAAAAACTGGAACCGTGGAGTATATTTAAACAACTATCAAATTGTATTATAAAAAATAATAACATCAAGTTGTCCTAACCGTTTACAATACTAAACAAAGCATCCAAATAAAAGCATTCAAAACAAATGACGACATGCGATCATGCTTCGCGGTCATCAGCTCGATGGCTCGAGCATCAACATTTTACATTTGCCTTCGTTTAATTAGAATCTCGCTTAGCCGCGTTACAGCGGAAACTAAACCCCTTGGCTTAAGAGACCCCTAATTGATAAATTCACCCAAACTTACACCCTATTTGTAACGGATAAAGTTCCTATTCTATTACAAACGACAAAGTGAGGAGCCGAGAAAAAAAGCACGTGTTCAATTTGGGATTACATGCGCCCCATGAACAAAAGGTTAATAAGTAACATTGCATCAGTTGCCGAATATTATGTTTAGTTGCAAAATAAACTAGATAGCATCGCGTTTGCAGGGATTCGACTTCAGATTAAGAATAAAATTACGGGTCACCGTTAAAATCTGTAGTAAAAGTCAAACTGAACCAACGTTCAGTAAAAATTAAAACAATATATACCAAAACTGTTATATTTTTTACTGCCGTAAACGGCAATTCCAATTTTAATAAGCAAAATTATTAAAATAATTTTGCTTATTAAAATTGGGAACATTTATAAAATACAAAACATAAAAGTACAAGTACTTACAAGCCATTTGCCTAAAAATAAGAGGTTTAACCTTCCTAAAACCCACACTTTCCTACTTAGTTATCGATTTCATACAATTGCATTCAGTGTATTACCGAATCAGTCCAACGGAATCATTGGTTAATGTTGAAAAGATATTTTATTAGCCGAGGGTTCATTGATTCCGAAACCCGAGAATGTCAAACGTCCATGCGATTAACCGGGATCAAAGTAAAACTCGATCAGGTGTGACCAACGGGAACAGATGTCTGAAATTAGCGGGGATCACGTTATTAACAGGTTAATAAGTATTCAAAGTCACAGAGTGTGAAAGTTGTGACGATTCGTCATTACAGATTTTGCGATGTTGCTATACGTATGAAATGTGAAATGGAAGACATAAATGTGCGAGAGGTGTGTAATAGAAATAAAATTTCGAATGTATTTTCTGTATTAGCCTTCAGTTTCTGCCGCGAATAGTACACGAGTAAACTCCGAAGCAGAAATCAATTTGTGTTAATTTACGTTAATTTCAACTATACAAAAATGTTCAAATTCCTTATTACCTTCCTTAAACTTCACTTAAAACTAGTACTCGGGATAGAGCCCACTACGCTCTTAAATGCAGAAATCCAACATAACGAGTCTGGAAATTCCCGGAATTGCTAAAACCATGGTTCATCTGATCACTTGAGCAAAAAAGGCTTCGCTAGTTTCAACACTAAAGCGCGACATTTTCGCAAAACTCTAGTTGAAAACCTACTCAACTTCGGATCATAGATGCAGGTTTTGAACAAACTCAAACTCAAAATGTTTTATTCAAATAAATCATTACGTGATACTTTTGAATCATCAAGAAGTTATTTTTAATGAATCTACTACCGGTTCGGGAGGTTGTTATCTACCGAGAAGATACCGGCAAGGGACTAGTGTACTCTTTTAAAAAAAATGGGGTTTACATGGTCCTCATTTCATGTCAAAATTTATATAATACTATTGGGTTTTACCATAGGTTTTTTTCAAAAGAAGATTAATCGTAAAAGAAGGCTTTAAAACATGAAATACGGCTCGAGTAGATTAAAAGTAATTTTTTAATAGGTAACTATGATAATTAAAAAAAAATGCTTCAGAAGCCTTAACCTTTTTTAATCGGTTTTGTTGTGTAGATAGAGGTAAATAGAATATTTCATAGAATGTAATCGGAATAATAAACGTCAAAACGGTTAAAACCTGTTTTAATATGATTTTTAATTCTAGCATTAATGTGTAATGGCAACTCAGTTGTGGAACCTCATTAAAAACTCTACACATCTTCCTACAAACGGTTTGCCTCCTTATTGATCATGATTTGTATGTCTATCTTAAGTAAACAATGAACTAAATATCCGCCGCTATAGTCTGCGCGTCAGTTGGGCAGAATTTTCATTCATAATCACGTCGCTCGCTACATGTCATAGTGACATAGTAAGTATGCTCGTGCTTTCGATTTTGTACCCTTTTTAATAACGCCTTTAGGTTAAAATTTTTTGACCTAAAAGCGTATGTGTCAAGTGGCTCGCCCATTTTTTGGTTGATATGTCTTCGTGATGTGCATCGGGTTAGTATATTGTTTAGCTAAGCAGTCAATACAATATTTAGAATATTTAGAGTAGTACCTTATTAAAAAACTTTATACTTGTACAAACGACCCATTTGGTGTTGCGGTTGAGAGGTAGGCTGCAACACCAAGGGTACCGGGTTCGATCCCCGGGCAGTACTAACATTTGTGTGCATGAACATGTCTGTTTGTAATAGTCTGGGTGTTTTCTATGTATAATATGTATGTATTTACAAAACAAAAGTATAAGTATGTTTATCCGTTGTTTAGTACCCATAATACAGGCTTCACGCTTAACTTGGGGCTAGATGGCGCTGTGTGAATGTCAGTGGATATTTATTATTATTTATTTATAAAAGATTTGCGATCTATATAGTGAGGAGCAAGACTTTTGATGTCAATGTTAAACAAAAATCGCGTATGTAAACGCACGGCTCGCGTTCGGCAATTGCACGAATGTGCATCGGGCGGGTGACGTGACGCAATCAGCTTACCGCGGCTGAGTCCATGGGAATGCGGCCATTGTGTGCGCACATGGCGCCGCATACGCTAGTTCACGCGCGCCCTCTGCGACACGGTAAGTGGCCACACGATTGGCCGATACTGGGAAACGGACACAGATTTTTGGGATCTGGAACCGTGTTCGTCTGGTTTTGATGTGAAAATATTTATTGTTTTTGACAATTGTTGATCTTGTCATTATTATTACAGACAAAATTATAAATAGTAGACATCAAAAAAACTAGGTCCGTTTGGTTTGATGTGAAAATATAAGCATTATTGTTTTTCTAAATTATTAATTTTGATATTAATATGTATTAGTACAAACAAAATTATAAATAGAAGAGTATCTTTTAAAAATGTTTCTATATATATCTTTTAAAAGAGGTAAATAATGCGATGACTAAAAAATCTCTTTATAACACACATCCACTTGAATACCTATGTTTGACGACCCATTTGGTGTAATGGTTGAGACATTGGCTACACAAAGGTTTCCGTGTTCGATCCCCGAGCAGTGAAAACATTTGTGTGCATAAACATATCTGTTTTTAATGTGTATTGGACTTAGTGTTGCTAAGAATATTATGTATTTATTTACAAAACTATATATAATATCAGTAATTCAGTAACCAAAATACAAACAAAAACAACGCAATGTAAAAGTTTCTGGGTAGGTTTTAATTCAAATTCAAATTCAAAATTCTTTATTCAAATTAGGCTTACAAAAAGCACTTATGAACGTCAAAAAATATACAAAAATATAATAAAAAACAATTAAAAATACTAAACTAAAAATATGAATTTTGATGCTTTGAAAAAAAAAGCGCTTCAGTGGATTGGCCTGTTTATTGTTGAACCGAATATTACTAAACAAATATTAATGCATATATATATAGTTTATTAAAGGAGTTGCTCTCGACCGCCATCTTTGCCTCAACCATCCAACAATAAACCAGAGGATTTATATTTCACTCATTTTTTAGAAACTTTCTAAATAAAAATACTTACTTAGATAAAAACATCAAAACCTACCAACATTATTGCCTAGGAAAAAAATCTGACATTGTTATTCTCGGGGCAGATTACAGCAATAAATGTGTATACATGTTAAAAGTAAACAAAGGAATTTGGATAGATGCCGGAACTCTAAATAATCATTACTTACTTACAAAAATTTATAAAATACGTATTTTGTTAACACCTAAGTTACGAGTGTGTAAAACCATATTTTAGACCACAACAATCTTACAAACACTCACATGTTTGGAAGGTTTACACGCGTATGATGATCTGATTATAATATAAACTCTACATTATTAGACAGTAAGCCTGTCCTCAAAATTCCGAAATGCAAGACACCATGCAGACGCGGCTTAAAGTGAGAACGTGAACATGACACCGTGGGCCGGACACCGCGCGCTTACATGTAGCGTAGCGCTGATTAACTGACAATCATTTATTTGAAAAACAAAACTACGTATACAATATTAAATAAATAATATACACTGACATTCACACAGAGCTTTCTAGCCCAAGTTAAGCGTCAAGCCTGTATTATGGGTACTAAACAACGAATAACATACCTATATATATTTGTAAATACATGTATATAAAACATAAAAACAACCAAACCATTGCAAACAGACATGTTCATGCACACAAATGTTTGTACTGTCCGGGGATCGAACCCGTAACCCTTGGTGTAGCAGCCGACGTCTCGACCATTTCACCAGATGTGTCTTCAAATAATATATGTACATAATTTTGTTTTTCAAATCAATTTAAGGATTTGAGATACTTCTATTTTAAAAACAATTTACAATATGTCGGTTCGTGCAATACAGTTTAGGCTAATCCTACATTAATTGAAGCTTGAGATACTGTATAAAATTGTTAAGATCTGCTTTGATAATAGATAATTTCTTCATGTGATTTTTGATATGTTAAAATAGAGGTATGTTTGTTATTGTCAAAGAGAGTTTGTATAAGCTCGGTGAACAAAATTTAAAAAAATACGTTTTATACAATTATTATATTTAACATTGTTTATTTTTAGCACTACAGTCCACATGCCGTGGCAATATATAAAAAAGGTGACACTTAGCTTAAAGTTTACGTTTGTATGTGAATTTCTTATTGCTTGTATCAGTGTTTATTTTGTTGGTTGTCTTAATAAAGTAATAAAAAAACAGTTTATTAACAATAAAAAATCTTATCAATACCAATTATTCTTAACTTCTCTCACAATTGCCTCCGTTGTCTAGTCTAATTGTCTAGTGGTCACAGAGTTGGGTTTCGATCATTACGTGACCCGTGGATCGTGGGTTCGAATTCCGCTGGGAAACATCATAGTGAAATGTCACTTCCTACTATTTCCCATTTGGTTAGGACATTACAAAGCTGAATCAACTGATTGTCTAAAAAGTTATATTCGGTATTCCGAAGGCCTCGTTAAGCCGTCAGTCCAGGCTATAACCTTAGGATCGACCCGTCTGGTGTAATGGTTGAGACGTCGGCTACTACACCAAGGCTTTCGGGTTCGATCCCCGCGCAGTACAAACATTTGTGTGCATGAACATGTCTGTTTGTATTAGTCTGGGTGTTTTCTATGTATATCCGTTATTTACTACCCATACTACAGGCTTCACGCTTAACTTGGGGTTAGATGGCGATGTGTGAATGTCAGTGGATATTTATTTAGGATAGTATTTTATTACCACCAACCCTTCGGCCCATTGCCACAAGACTCGATTATACTTATTCTTATATTACAATTGCAACAGACTATTTTTGCTTACTCCGGCTACAGAAATTTATATGAAAACCTCCGTTATTATTGAATAAAGAAAGTTTTTTTTTATGTTATGAGTGTACAAGAGGGTCTGGACGCTCACCTGATGGTAAGTGATACGCCAGACCATGACAGAACGGCATTAAAGGAGACCAACAACTGATAGACAGTTATTATCCTCCATCAATGCCGCAATGCGCCCGTCACCCGAGACAACAGATGTTAGGTCTCTTATACCCGGTAATTTCACTAGCTACAGTGACCTCATCCCGAAACCCAAAAGTGCATAACACTCTGTTTCACCGCGGTGGTACTTACCTAGAAGACTTAGTATCGAGTCTACCACCTAGTAGTTAGTTAGCTTGATATTTACTTGCTTTTAATTTTAGCGATACACGTATGTGATCTCACTTTTATACAGGTCAAACTATGCTAGTAACATTGCTTATGTATACACGCTCATTCGCGAAGTACCAATCCTGAAGGAACAGGGTCGTGAAATTAAATAATTATGCGTTGTGTAATGACCATCTACACTGTTTATTTTATAATTTCATTGTAGGTATCCTTTAGATTCTACAAGATACCTAAAAAGATTTGGTACACTCTCTAAATATTACGACTTGCGGTTGGTTTAATAAATAATGAGGCCATTATTTAGCGAACGCGACTCGCTTTAGCGGATAGAGTGCTCGATCCCGGCTTACCGGGGATCGACGCGGGCGAACGCCTCTATAA
>PQWD01001146.1:0-16076 GCA_019425675.1 Leucinodes orbonalis
GTCCCACCGAGGGGCACGAGCCTACGCGTATAGGGTGATTAGGCCTTAGTCGTCCACGCGGGCCCAGTGCGGATTGGACGACTTCACACACAACCTTCGAATATCTTCGCAGGCGTGCATGAAGGTTTAATGATAAATACAAAATAAAGTTTCATTTTCTTGGATTGTGTCACATGCGCCATAATATGATTCCAAACTTCGAAAGTCACTGATGGATGCCCGATCGTCCCGATTTTTTCCCCCTAAAGGTGGCAACCCTGGTCAGACGCCAACTAAACTTGTCTAACAAACCGGTATTGATGGTACTCATGGTTAAGTACAAATTTACTATATGGTTTACCTTAGTTTAGATATAACATTTTATTTGCAATGCCAAAGTTTTATGGAACTTAGGTACTACCAAGGATTACTTATTCCGCTATGCTTAAATATCTATTAGTCTATAGGTGTTTAAAACAGTGATCATTATGTTGTATCCAGATAATTCTACATATCGGCGTAATACGTAAAGTGAAGAAGACCGAATCACAATACATAGAGAATGTAGTCAAACTAAAAATATTTGCTTCTGTGTTCATGATATCTAAGGTACGCGACTACTGTTACCAATCAAATCAATAAATAAAAAGCAACGGGGCAAAGCCTGTTCGCTTGATGATAGCACAAGCAAGCCTTGGTCAGTACATGATATGCTCGAGTGGTTCAGAAGGCACGTTAAGCCGTTGCTCCTAAGATGGTTAATCATCATCATCAGCTCATTAAACGTCCCTACAGAGGGGCACGAGCCTCCCTGTATAAGGCCTTAGACGTCCACGCGGGCCCAGTGCGGATTGACCGACTTCAAGAACAACCTTTGAATCTCTTCGCTGGCGTGCGCAGGTTTCCTCGGATTTTTTCGTTCAATGTAAGGGCGTTGGATGATTTCGAAAGCACAGCGACCGACAAGATGGTTAATGAAATATCAAAAACTGAACTGATTTCGGTAATAGTACATTTTTGTTTTTTATATATACGTGAAACTATATTGCTTGTTTCCTAAATAAATAAATAAAATAAAAATAGAAGGCTGGGAGTAGTTAGCACCGTGCAGAATAATTGGGTCTACGGCCGTATTAGTGAATTACAACCCCATGTCCCCATAGCCAAGCTGTGTAAGCTTGTGTTCAGCAGGGAAAACAGTTTATTTAATTGAATTTTAAAAACAATATCCTTTACAAAAAGCGGAATGATAGCTTACACATTATGCTAGTTAGAGCAAATTATATGCTAAAACAAGGATTCACATACAAAAACGGAAGAATTCATGCTATGAATGACGTAACAGTGCATGACTCAAGTGTGCTATACACACGCTAAAATGTTCACAATGGTCAGTACATTATAATGATATATACACATACGTGACTAGGTTATTGTCTTCTTCGAGGTCATCACTCGAATTTAGACGTTAACAACCTTTCAGTAAGGTATTTAATTGAACAGCTGTTACAGCACGTGATTACATATGGCACAGTATTGACAACAAACGTGGGAATTCCGCAACACCAACAATTTTATGTGGCGTTAAAATTGCATGTTTTATTATATACTAAGCGCATTTCCGACGATGATGACTTGGCGCTACGGACATAGCAGTCTTGTTGTGAGAACTAAGCCTTAGACATATTAGATATATGTATTTTGTATTATTTATTTGTGAATTTGTGGCCAATAAATGGTTTTTTTTTCTTACATATGGTACCAATTGTGATCAAACATAAAATCAAAAAAACTACTCTTATATCCCAGTTCCGGTGTTTATTCATTTTATTTCGATTCTTATCACTTAGATTTAATAAAATGATCACAAAAAACGTTGCAAAACTAGTACTTTCATCTAGATATAGTCATAGAACGGTTCAACTTACACAATATCGTGACCTAGGTAGAAAGTAAGATTTATCATGTAGGTATTTAGTTCAAAGAACTTGTGCAAGACAACTACTTGGATACTTAAATGTATGTAATCTAAGAGAAACATTATTCCATTTAAAAATACCAATTACGACAGTTATATCTAAAAGGCGGGATTAATATATTATAAACTGTCCATTTGTTGAAATAACGGCAAAAGACATTGATGATGATGATATGATTAATGATAACATAATGCAGAACAATGACAATTGTAATCCACTCGGGTATAATTATGAAAATCTACGGTTGGTTGCCCACTCATAAAAAGCTACAAAAGACATACCAGGTATTGTTTACATTGTTATCATACCATATATTATTATGCTAGTATAGGAATACGTATGCATAACTATAAAGATAGTACTAAACCGATGTTTATTCTAAAGGGCTACGAGTAAGTCGTTGTACTTAAATCTAATTGCCTAGAGCTAAGGTTCCAAATATATAAAACCAAGTGATTAATCATTTCATCAATCAGTTCATATCACACGTGAAAAGTCAAGTTTGTTTATTTGGGTATTTCTTTCGGTATTCGTGCATACACCGCCTCCTTAGTGGTTTATATAGATTGATAATTAACATATTATCTAGCCAATACAATAAAAAATCTATTGTTTTTGAAATATGCAACCGCGGCGGAAAGGGAAAATTCAACAGCCTCAAAGTTCATACTAAATAAATCTCGACATCCTTTTATAAGTCGATTAAAACCAGACGCTATGTATGTTATACTATAAAAATACTTAATACTATACTCAATTACTCATTTAGTACTTATAGAAAATTCATGCGAAAGGTCACTGTTGGAGGCTGGATGTGAAAAGCAGGGACTGGGATATCTAGCGCAAAATAAAGAGTTCAATGTGCAGCAGTGGACTGTCCAAGTTTGAATAGAAGAGAGAGATATAATTGTGAACCATTTGTAAGTTTTGAGAGAGATTAAATCTCCCTTTTGTAAGTCAGCGAAGTGTGCTGTGTGGATGAATATATTCTCTAACATATAATTCAACCTACAAATATGATTGCAATTAATTTATTTCCATAAATCCCACATTCGTTACCTCCCAAAACTGCCGTAAGCCACAATTATAAATTGTAAAGCTGCGAGTACACCTCCACAAACTCAGTCATAGTGATGTTTACTATCGAGAACTCAGTGAAAGCTACTCGTGCATACAATGGGGAATGTTAAAAAGAACACAACAAAAGTGTACTGACGCGTGATTGCTTAGACGAAAGCGTTTGTAGGTACATAACAATATACATGTAACGGTGCATCGCGTTATAGTAAGTTGAGTTTAAACCGGTAAAGTTGAAGGTTGAATAAGGCTAAAAAAATCATATATAAGCCCTCGGATTAAGTGACGGACAAAATCTCAACAATAGATTTTTTTGTGTTATTCACGTGATCATACGAGCGCAAGTAACAGATTTTTGATTTCACAAGTTACAACTGTGCACAAAATATATTCCCGATATATCAACATAACACTTATTATGATAAGTATTGAAACTGCCGCTATATTATGGCAATATTATGACTCGTCACGGTCCGGAAACCTGGGCGTTGACAGGCATTCCACGCAACAATTTGCGTGACCATTGACCTTATTTAATAGGCAACTTTAATAAAAGAACCAACAATTGTCTATAGCAACATGAGTGCTATATGCTCCGAGGAATCAGAATCATCCACTTATTATACGTCTCTAACGAGGGGCATGAGCCTAACCATATAGTGTGTAGGCCTTAGTCGTCCACGCGGCCCAGTGTGCATTGGTCGATCTCGGAAAATTTTGAATCTCATCGCAGGAGTGACTAGGTTTTCTCTCGACATTTTCCTTCACCGAAAGATCGTCGGATCAACGTACATAGAATTTCGAAAATATATTGTACCGTGTGGGATTTGAACCTGCACCCTCCAGATCGGAAGGCAGCAGTCCACGATGAGCCATCCACGATCAGAAACAAAGGACGATAGTAACTAAGTACTAACCACCAGGTAGACTATCTGTTTTGGTGCATTTGTGTCGACATGACACTGATGGTTTTTATTTACTACGTATCTGTGTAAGATTTCTGAGATATAAAAGTTGATAAGGGGTTAAAACAGTGATTGTATTTATATATATATTCTTCAGAAATTCAATTGTAGTAAGTGGTAGTAGTAGTCGAACGAAATACGCTTGCCTTTAGCTTGTCATCACGTCCATATGTGGAGACTTAATCTTTGCATTATCTTATACAGTATTAGTGCTTATTTTATATTTAAGTTCAAAATCCCTAAATCAATAAACAAATAAAAAACATTGAGCGCAAACTACGGATTAAGTAAATAGTAAATATGAAATCTATCGCGGCCATCGATTCAAGTACACAAACACCGAAAGGTACCTACGCTTTCAAGTTGATCTATAGGTATTTAATTTGCTATAGTAATACGCTACTGACCTCTATCATTGACTTTGACCACGACCGGACTTTCTACGGTAATGGATATCAATGGAACGAACATCATAATATGGAAATTCTCTTTAATCATAAATAACTTTTAAACTACTAGTAAACAGACTCGTGGTATTTGTAGTGCTGGGATCACACTACCGCTATTAATTATCGCGACAGTGGGCGTTAATTCAGGTGTAGCCACCATTGAACGCGATAATTTGTCTGTTTTAACTTATTAATAACTATCGCAATTATTATCGCGCTAATGGGCGTTAGACGTTATTGTGGCCCGAGTACTCTGTTGATATTTTATAATTTTACGCGTTAGATAATGAATGGACATTTAGCCGTATTAGAAAACAACAATAACATTCTATAGTAATAACTTTTCTGTCCGCTCTTCAATTATACAAACTAAACCCGATTGCGGAATTTGTACATAAATACTAGTTTTTACAAAAAAACTTCGTGATCATGGCCGGTCTGGAAGACATTAAAAAGACCTCGGAAGTAAAATCACCGCAGCAAGAACCTCCAATAGTGAGGAGGCTGGGTCTGAAAAGAGGAACACCAAGATATTTCGCGCAGAATGGGGGAGGCCTATATCCAGCAGCAGACTGCGATAGGTTGAATACAAGAAAAAATAAGCACGCAGAATTCTTTACTTGTTTAACAGAGAGCTGTGTTTGGGGAGTTTTTTCCTCCAGTCTTTTTATGTAACGTGTGAGATCACCACTAAATTTTTAACAACGATGTCACTCATTGCATTAGTGTAATTCGTTTAATGCAGCCTAATAAACGTCATTCCGGTGCCCCCACAGGCAGCCATTACGCGCCTACGGATCGGACCGCGGTGATGTCATATGTGCCAGCTGCGGTCGACCGTGCCAAGTGACGTCACTATATAACAACCATACGGTAATGCCAACATGACGATATTAATAAGGTGGTTAAATTTACCTTTACTGGTCTGGGTGCACAGTGATGTGCACAGAGACAAAGTAAGAGACACTAATCGAAACGACAATAAATAATCTTCACTTTTGACAAATTGCATGCTGTTGATGACAGCAATCTAGCATTGTTACCATATTACAAGATAAATTTTAATATACATAATATTCGACATAACTGTGTCCACTGTTGGACATGACCCCAGTCGTTAATGACAGTTGCCGGCTACAATCGGTCGGTGCCAAGTGACGTCACAATGTTATGACAACCAGACGCTACTGCCAACGTTACCGTTGACTGTAACCGACATTTATTGTGATAGCAAGATATTTCAATTTCTTCAACCTATCTGAGCCTAATCACCCTATACGGGTAGGCTCGTGCCCCTCGGTGGGGACGTTTAATGAGCTGATGATGATGAACCTATCTGAGCCAACTGATACATTGCCTCTATCCCTCAAGTATCTATAACAAACTACCACCATAATAAAATATAATATCTACTTACTAGGTACTATAGATGGAAGAGACGTGACTTAAAATGCAGCGAGCTTGACCCAGAAAAGACTTTTCACTCATTCTTTTAATGCGCCCGGGTTATATTTGGGAGGGATGAATGACTACTAACCCACCAAGAGTGGGATGTCTTCTTGTTTGCTGATTTCATAAATTACATTAATACTAGTCTACATGATAAACTCTAAACTGTAAAAAACCAACAACGCTTCATCAAAGCAGTGAAAGTTCGCATTATATTCCAACAACAATCAGTCAGTGCATCCAACGTATAAAAACAATGTCAGACTAGATATTTATAACATAGCATTCAGTTTGATTAGCTCTCAGCGGGAACATGTGGTATGTAAACTCATTAGATTAGCGGATAATAGCATTACGAAAGACCATTAGGGTACAATCAATCACACAGACCGTATTAGATTCTGTATCGGCGTGATACATTTGTGAAGTTGTTCGGAGACATCAATGTAGTATCTGATACTCGTTAAGTGTTGGAAGTCAATCAGGAGAGAGTTTAAGAAGTAAGTGAAATGCCGCAATTGTTCTACAAATAAATAATATTGTAGTATCTATAGTATTCAAAAAACCGCATCGAAATTGCTTTAGTCAAAAACGAGGTTATCGCGGACAAACATACATACTAACAGGTCAATCTGAGAACCTTATTTTTTGAAGTCGGTTAATAACGCTTTATCCATTATTTTTGTGTTTGTCTATTTATTCTTACTTATCTCTGAAACGGATAAAGTGCTAATTTTATTTCCTCGCGGCTGAATTCGGTTTTTACTGAAAAGTTGGGATAAGGGTTCCCTGAGCATATCTTTTGGGAGCTTAGCCTATTTCATTTGCTGCCTTATAGGGAACGACTCTGGCGTCCCGACATTGGGTACTAGACCAAGGTTAGCCTTTCCGAAACCCCTTTTAAAAAATATGCGATGCCTGATTAGCAGTGGGTATTGTATGGCTATATATTTAGTAATGATTTCGTTATCGAATTGATAAATTAACTTAACGATTGAGGGATAAGTTTCTCTTACAAAATGCACCTTACCGTAAAAGCTACAAAACATACATACTTTTAAGCAAAGCAGATTGGATTGAATTCGTGCTTAGATTCAAGATTTAAAAATGCGCATACAAAAAGCATCTCGATATATAAGCGTGATGTCATATTCCAGATCAATAAATTGCTATTATACATAAGTTACAAGGAAAAATACACGACTCTTATTATACCACTTAAAAGGTAAGCAAATTAGAATACGACAAAAAACCATAAGCATAATAAAACTTTCGCATCAAAGCACGATCGCTTGAGAGTCAATAGATTTTACCTGCAAATGGAGCTGCGTATCGACCATTTCACTTTGACAATATCTAAGCAACTGTAAATGTTAACATACGCAACTAAGTTGTACTAAGCACAAGTTACTAGGTACAGTGTTTATTGCATTATGTGAGTGTAAAGTCAGGGGTGCGGCCTGACGTCTGGCGTCGGGTGAAGCCACGTTCCTATTGCGCAGGGGTGAATGTACAAACTCCGCGACCGTTGCCAAAGTAACCCCCGCACTGGATGTTTAATGTGCAGCCTCATATTGCTTTTCAGTTAGGTATTGGTTTCGCATTTATGGGCAAGTTTGTATATTATATACAGTCGATATTAGTTTTGTTATAATGGTCGTAACCACAGATTTCCCAATACAGGAGATAGGGCAAGCCGCGTTTTTAAGTGCGACAAATGTAAGCTCAACGAGCATACACTGGCTGCCAGTTTACGCTCTGTGAGACGAGTCAAGACGCACGAATATTAGAAGAAATTACCATTTTTTCCCAAAATGCCATCCTGTGCAATTGTAACATGCCATCATCGCAAGGAATCAGTAAATTTACCAAGAAGAATAATAACTTTTCACAGGTAAGAACCGAAAAGAAATTGCGACACTGGGACTGCCTATAAACTTGGCGGCTTGTCCAGTCTAATTGTATATTCGGATGTCTGTGGTCGTAACAGATCTGGGGGCACGATAGTGCCCCCGCCACGTCGAGCTAGAAGCAGACACTGCCCCAATTTTGGATAAGATCAGAACGCTGAAATTCGTCATCCAGTGAGCTATAATCACATACTTACTTAAAAACCAAAATTTCAAGTCTGTAGGTGGGATCTTGAACCCATTACCCCCCGGTTCACGCAATCATCTAAATATAGCGCTCAAATGTATAGTACTACAAAGGCTTACAATATACACGATTAATCAATAATTATCACGTACATACTTACAAAAGAAAGCTGTAAAACTACTCCCTTTTGTTGCTTTTAAAAAAAAAATTATAAGACCTATATATAAAATATAATATAAAATAAAAATAGTTCAGCTCTAAAAAAACATTTTCAAAATAAACCATAGTTTAACTACACAGGCACATGGATTCTCTTATAAACCCACTAAACCAATAGGTATAACACGAAAGGGTCGTCATCCACATAAAAACCATGCGTGTTCGTCCACACCGGCGCGCGAGCGCCAAGGTGTCACAGTGACAGACCGGCTTCCTGGCCAACTTCCTGCGCACCGTGCGCATGGGCCATTGTGCGCGTGCGTTGGTTGTGTAGATGAACCGTTAAGCGTTCGCAAAAACTCGCTTAACGTATTAACTACATAATAAAATTTGCATATATTTAAACAAATATTTCTGTAGCTGAAACCTTTGTATACAGTTTTAATTTGGTACCCAATATATAAGAACCATTTCAGTGTTAAGTATTTCTTGTAAATGAGCCTTAAAATTAAAAAGGTTGGCAATTCATATTAACCACTTTTGGAGGAAATAACAATATGCTGCTAACTAATATTATTAGTAACGATTGCTCCTAAATTTGAGAATAGATTCTTCATCGGCACTTATATCCGGATCATGCTTCGTTGGAAGGTGAACAGGTGTTTTACACTGCATTAACGTTATTATAGACTGGTCAACGACTTAAATTTTATTCAATAAACCTCTCTATAACCTGCCACTGTAGCACACATGTTTTCCTGCACTATTTGACTATGGGAGATAGATTGAATCAACAGTCCTTATTTAAGGTGATTTATTGTTATCAAGTAAGTTTTTAATATATTATAGCAACGGATTTTATTAATTGAGTTACAGATAGTAGTTATGCATATTTTTATAAACGAATTCGACAGTATAGATTAATTTATTGCATAATCTTGGAATGCAGTTCTTAATTGATTTATCAGGTATAAACTTACGGTACCCAAGCTTATAATGCAGCTTGCTGCAAATCAAGTTTCAAACCTTGCAAATATTCATTACTAAGTTCTATATTCTAACATCATCGATATTAGCATATTTTATCAATCACTGACAGCTAAGCTTTGTATATACATATTTGACTTTAATCGCAGTTCACTGCTGAAATTGAAGTTCCCCATAACATATTTCATAAAAAGAAAACATTTTTTTTGAAATAAATTTACATAAAATATCAATAGGTTTTAACTATTCAACCTATCGCAGCCACTGGTGGACAGTGGACAAAAGTCTCCCCGTGAAATTATCTTTTCATACTCGTAAATGCAGCATGTACATGAATTTTACAAGGCAACGGAGATTACTGAAAACACACGCCATAGAGCATGCCTTTATGTCATTCGTAAGGTAATCGATCTTGCTACAATCTCGAACTAATCCGCCACTAACCGTACTCAGTCGTAACTATATAAGGCAGCACTTCCTCCATTGCCCGCCTTTAATGGCGCGGCGCTAGAGTTGATTACGGTTACTCATTCATGGCGGTCAGTGTGCACAGACTTTATTGTATAATAGGTTAATAAACAGGGCGCTCTTTATGCTTTAGTTGGTACGTAAGTTGATCGTTCATTATATGAAGTTATTTATTTTGGTTCCGAAAATGGATGAAATGAAACCAAGTTTTCGGAGTACTAGCAACCCGCCCGTGACTTTACAAACGTGGTAGTTTTTGACAAAAATAACTTATCATGTTGAGAAAATGTTCCAAGAACGGTTTATAATATCTCATAGAATAGTCGGCTAAGCTAAGGTTCTATGTATGGTATTCAGAACTACAAAAAAAATGTGAGTCGTAATAAGTTTGCATTTGAATGAGAACATTATCAAGTCTAACTAATCATTTTAAATCATTGCATCTACGCAAACATAAAAGACATAACTACACAAATATATAAAAATAAAATTCGTACACACACACATATTAATTATATGTTTATGTATCTTAAAATTGTAAGAAAGAGCGGGACCGAAACACTGGGAATTTTGACAGCGACGCAACGAAATCACGTAAATCAAGCGCCTTTTCATTTTACTACTGAACGAGAGTAACATAATAGCAAAAATGATGTAAAAAGTATGGATTCGTGATATGCTTACAAAACAATCGAAAAAAGTGTTTCGAATGCAGTGCCAGCTCACATACACATATTTCGAATTTTGAACAAATTTACCTAAACAAAAGAGTACAAACTGTACGCTCTTCAGCGGTTCGTTTTTGGTGCACGGATGGCGTATCTACCTTTATATGTACAGAATATCATTGAATAGCAATACGTCGAGCACGATCAATCATTCTCAATTTAACAACCAAAAACTACAATCTATTGTTAACCTTGAAATCATTGAATGCGACCAAATGTCACCATGTTTTATTAATATCATGTCCATGACTCAGCTTTAGCGTGACTCCATGTTATTCTCCGTTTACTAAAATATCACATATATGATAATAATCTACTTTCTAAGAACAATATTCTTTATACCGGATATTATCAAAGTACCTATCAATTATTTCAAATAAGACTTCAGAGAATAGTATATACTTAGGTTCTGTTCTATTTTCGTTTACAATGTCATTCTTCAACCTAAGCATTCAGCTTGCAGTGTTTGTATGAAATAAATATAATGTTATAAATAATAATAGAGACCTAAATTATTTCCTCTATAATTATTGACTACTAAATGTTTTAAGCTGCTAACTAGTTTTCAATACATTCAACAAGTTTTCTATAGGTCACATCATCGTCGAATGGTGAGAACTTGTTGCATTTTTTTTAAATCTGAGAAATATCTGCATTTGCGGAGCCCAGTGAAGCTGTGAAGGACATCCAAGGCCAACAGTAAAAAATCCTTCCGGAAAAGGGACAGAAGGTCACCTCAAGGGTCAACCATGTTTTAGCTTTTTAAAGGACCCCCTTCTTCGTACTCATTATTTTTATATAAGATTAAAAAAATACTTTTTTTATATTTAGAAAGGGGACGAGTACAAAACGAATAAAAATCATCTTAATTATTGAACTAAAGGCACCTATTCTATAGCTGCATTTTTGTATTTTATCAGATACATACACCTTTTAGTCAGACAACGGCAAAGGACATTTGGCAGATAAGAGCAGGACAAAATGCGGCGAAACACGCAGACGGACAAGTTGCGATTGCGCCGGCATGCGCATGACTCATTCCGCTGCCCATTCAGATTCAGACTGTGCGATTGGTGAATTACATATGCTAGTGACGTAGTTGTTCATAAGCTTGATGTTTTGCTTTACCGTAAGAGTGTAGGATAATCGTACATATAATTTCGAAAACACATTGGTACGTGGCGGGATTTGAACTTCCACCCTCCAGATCGGACGGCAGCAGTCCACACCAAAGAGCCACCGACGCTCAAAACAAACCACAACAAAATATGCGACACAAATTACACCCCTGAGCAGAGCGACTGATGGTCACATATTTTAATAAATAAAGCAAAATATGTCACCGTAAAACCACATAACTTGCCTCTGATGCGTAAGGGTTTTGCGATATGGCGGCATCCCGACCCTCGGCATCCTCGTAAAAGCTAACTTATGGTTTCGGGTTGCCATCCCAACGGTCGTTTAGTGCATGTCTTTACCTTTTTTCAGCGAGGTTTCCTATTATTTTTAGCATTAGTGATAAATTATAAATGTGTTGTCGTTGTCAAGAGGTGATTGTCCTATTCCTATTATAACCGTTCGTACAAAATTCTTATTTTATGTATTTGATAATAACAATTGTTTTTTTCTACACACAATATTTTGTTCAAATGATATTTTTATAATATAGCACATGGGAGATCCACCGTGATCCACCATCCACCATCTTTTTATCCCAAATGGGATAAAAAGATCTACTTTATTATATAATATAATAATTATTTATATAATTTCGAATATCTTTATTTAAAGATTCGAAATTATATAAATAATTAAGGTAACGGTAATATAGGTATAGTAAGGCCCGTAACAGCCCTAAAAGAAGAGAATCTATCACGGATACCACTGCGCAAGTAATCACTACGTTACATGGATACTGCCCGTTTCGAGGGAAACTACCGTCGGACTACTACCGACTAAATTCTCTTGGATCAATGCTCATAATCCTTAGTCGCGCTGAGCGCATACAGCCCGTCGACGCTATCAGGGCTGGGGCGGATCCATCTATTCACCGTCGGAGGTATGGGAAAGTCCAGAGACCCATGAACTAACTCCACAATCGCAGGAGCTTTAAGATTGAGAGATGATGCCCATAACCTACGTTAATTTTGAGTGCTGACATCGATCGAAGACAAATTTTGTTTCAATTACGTTATAAACTGTTGCAATATTGTAAATAGCTAAAAGCACTACTAGGAAACCCAATATGTTAGAATCCAGTTTGACACCATCTGTTCCCAAGCTCGATAGTTACGAAACATCTAGTGCAAGTAGGCTGCAGAAATTATTATAAACGTAAAAAAATATAAACAACAATAAAATAGTTATTACAATGAGCTAAAACAAAAGACCATCTTGAAGCTTGCGCTTGCAGCTTATACCAATTGCTTAATGAGTACGTACTTTCTAAGAACTTTATCACAAAAGGCTAAAGTCCTTAATGCAAGAACAAGGTCTAGACTAAGGAACGGGGAGTACCGTTATGCCTTTAATTGAGATGACATCTGTTCCGACAATATTTGTGTTACAATTACAAGTGTCGGTTCGTAAGCTATTTAGAGATAATTACTCATACTTGTATGTAATTAGTAATTGCTATAAACAAATAATTACACCATATAATAATTTCACGTGTATGAGTCGAATAAGTGTTATAATAATGTGTTAATCATTCATTAACCATTATAATTTAACACCCCACTACAGGGCACCAGCCTTTCTTTATAGTTTAGCTGCAATTGGTACAGACCATTCATTTTGAGTTACAGAACTCAAAATGAATTGGTGTCATCAAGTAAAATTCTTTGAAAAAAAGGTGAGGACTAAAAGACTTAAAGCGTTTCTAAAGGACTCGTGTTTTTGCATATTTAGGTAAACATGTTACATCATCTGCAAAGTGCAAACAAATTGCGTACTTATTCCTAAAAATAAAAAAGTTATTGCAACAGTAAAGATGATGACAAAACTAACACATCAATTTAAGAGGCCTATGTAGCTAACACATGTTGTTTAGTATGACATTTTAAATTGGTGTCAATTTGACAATTACTGCTCTAGACTTCCCTGGGAGAATACCGATCGTATTTCTTCCAAGCAGAATATCGTTAGGTTTTTATTTTTTGAGGCGCATTTTAAGCGATGGTTGGGAAATCTGCTTTTAACCAAGGATTCCAGGTTCGATCCCCGTGTAGTACAATAATTTTTGATCACGACCTACTGTTTCTGTTTGAATTATTAGTCTGAGTTTTTTCTATGTATAATAATTATATTTATAATTATCATCATTACTATCGTCGTCAGCTCAATATATCCCCACCAAGTGGCAAGAACCTACCCGTAAAGGGTGGATAGACCTTAGTCGTCCACGTGTGTCCAGTGCGGATTGGCCGACTTTACGTACAACCTTAGAATTTCTTCGTAGATGTACGCAGGTTTCCTCACGATGTATTCCTTCACCGTAAGAACTTCGGATAAACGGTACAAATAATAAAAATAAAAACACACTTGTAGGTCTTCAGGGGCGTTGCCGCCATCTCTTAAAAGGGTATTACTATAATGATACACCAACATTTTTGTTCTACAAAGGCAAAGTAATCTTATTGTAATACTGTTTTAAGAGATGACAGTAAGCCCCCAGATCGAAAGGCAACAGTCCACTCAGTTGTCTCAGCCCCATAGCCATATAATACTGATTCAACCCCTCACAACCAAAATCTATTTTCCAACAAACATGGACTTACGAGCCAATGGGTCACGAAAGAAGTCGACTCGAACCGAATCAATATTTTTCTTGGGCGAATGCGAAAGCGAAAATCGATTCTCATATGCACCGTGATGCAATATACAACAAATGGAGCGCGATGCGTTCTCGATGCGCTCTCGGCGGAACGACCGGTGACGAGAATGCAAGTGGAACTTTACGGAACATGTTACAAATATATGATTTGACGACACATTTGGTGTAACGGTTCAGATGACAGCTACTACACCAAGGGTTCCGGGTTCGATCCGCGGGCATCACATTTGTATCCATGAACAGATCTGTGTGTATTGGTCTGGTATATGTATTTATTTACAAAAAAAAGCAAGTACACATAAATATGTTTATACGTTTTTTAGTAGGTAATCGGTACATTACCATTACAAGAATGCTTAGTTTGGCACTAGATGGCGCTGTCTGAATGGCAGTGGATATTTACCTACTATATGTTACGAAGATTAATTAATGTTCTTTATAAAAACAAGTAAGTAAAGTAACTGTTTGTAATAAACTCAAGGTTACTAATGTGCTATGGAGAGGAATATGTTAGGGCTTCCCCTACGCTATAAGATCCGAAACGAGGACTGTGCCTAAAGGAGGACATTTTAGGCTGAATCTTGCAAGATTTTATTTTCATATACCAAGCTAAGTAGTTTTACTGGACATCACTACGTATGATATGAATGACAAGTCATAAATGTATGCAAATAACTATTATTTTATTGCTGTTGTACAACCTTAACCTATACTAATATTAAGATTGCTGAAGAGTTTGTTTGTTTGAACGCGCTAATCTCAGGAACTACTAGTCCGATTTGAAAAAATATTTCAGTGTTAGATAGCTTATTTATCGAGGAAGCTATATATCAACACGTTACGAGCAATAGAAGCGGAGTAGCAATGAAGAATGTTCAAAAACGTGGAGATTCTTTTCATACTTGGAGCTTCCGCTGCGTAAACGGTTCAAGTTTCGCAAAGTAATGTATGAGAGTATTATTTCCCTTCTCAAGATATAGGTAAAAAAAATGCGCGACAGCATATGTCTATCTTTTAAGGTAAGCTCCCTATAACCTCTTCCACGCAAACGAAGTCGCGCGCAAAAGCTAGTATATAATATTTTGACTAGCCCCATGATGTTTAAATGGGTTTCACAAAAATGTAAAGCTGAAATACTATGTGTGGCCAGCAATGCTGGGTTTTTAATGAGTTATTATTTTTAAAGAAGGATGTTTTTGTAAGTGTATTGCATACCTGTTTGTGGCCCAAAATAAATTAATTATTAAAAATATAACTTGCTTATTGCTATCTCCAATACGATAAACTCATATTGTATATTTTTTAATGTTATATGTGAACTCAGCTAGTCAGCTAGTTCAGCTGGTGGTAAGAGATACGCCTGACCGTGACAGAAGCAGTGTTAAAGGAAATTAAAGCAGTATGTAGTCAACACTTATTTGTCGTCAACACTGCCCTACGCCCGTCATCCGAGACGACAGATGTTAGCTCTCTTATAGCCGGTAATTTTCTAGCTACAGTGCCCTCATCGCGAAACATAAAAGTGTAAAACACTCCTGTTTTACGGGACGATGTCTATGTCTACATAGACGACTCAGTAGCGAGTAAATGTAGCGGAACAATTCAAGTAAAATGTATTTTTATGAATATTTAATGGAGCATAACAAAAAAGACAAAATATTAGCTAAGCACTAGGAAAAGTGCAGCAACAATGATCGAATGGAGTGAAAATTCTCACGCTTGACTTTAGTCGGTTTCTAGAATGACAAATACATGAAAGTATTGGGTTCAAATTCTAAGTAACGAAGACGATGTGGGAAATCTGTGCCAAAAAATACAATGACATGCGCAGTTTATATTTAACATAAGAGATAATATTAGCTTAAGTCGAATCAGCTGTTTTCCATTTAAATTAATGGTGTAAA
>PQWD01001147.1:0-131347 GCA_019425675.1 Leucinodes orbonalis
GATCTAGGCCAGCGGTCGTCAGACTTTTCTGACCAAGGGCACACATGTCAATATGCTTGATCTTGGTCTACAGTCCCTTTTAGTAGAATCGAAAACGATAACTTGCTCTGTAGCAAAATACAAGACCTGGACATATTTGATGATTCCTTTTAAAAATCTAAAGCCTAGATCATGCACTTCAGACTGACTTCATGATCATGACTTCAGTCAGAGGCAACTTAATGGTTTACTTTGTGTGGAATTTCACTATTATTAATATAATATATTGATAGAGCTGAACTCAACTATAATATGTAGGTACATGTGACAGAATTTTAAAACAACACTAATATTATATGGCATGTATTGTTGGTGAGTCGAAATAAATAAATATCTCTAGAAGTGTGGTAAGCCTTGAACATGCAGTGCGACGTGAAAGGCTGATGATGTTATCTGAAAGAAAGAAAGAAAAACATTTGTTAACCACATACACAATAAGATACAAAAGTACAAACAGAAAAGTTACTAATGATATCTGTAATCTGCCATCTGCGGCCAACAGCAGTATTCATTTAAAAAAAACAATTATTTCCTAAAAAAATACGTTCACACTTGAAGGACCGGCTTCAAGTGTGAACGACACCAGGTTATGCCTACGGAAAAGGTCTACTTCCGCACCCAGTATGGATGGTACATACGAGTATCTTCAATCATTTGTTTTTGTTATGGCACGGCGCGTGCGCAGCCCCGAAAGCAAACCAAAATGGATGAACAATATCGGACGTGCTTTTGCAGTCAGTGGCGTCACTGACCATATGTAGGTAGTAGTTAATTAGGTATATTCGCTAGCTAGGCGTCTAAACAAATAATTTTCACCTAAGGGAGCCCGTATGTATGATATTCTATGTTGGTAACTCAGGCCTACCTGTGGTCAAAACTCGGATGGGACCACTGTTCCAACGACAAACAATAGCTACTAGCTATTGTTATTCCGCCATTATATTTCTTCCGTCATACCAGGGCCCCAATTTTGCAAATTTTCAAATGCGCCCAATCTATCTTTATTGTGTCCCACTGCATGGGCGTAGCCAGCCTTGGGCTTAGGGTGGGGCAGCACTCAATCTATATAACCCCCCTCGAATTACGCGTTTTAATAAAATGTAAATATTTAGTTTATTCATATTTTTCAAATCGCTTTTTGTTTTGATCGCACTCTTTTTCATCTCGACAATTTTTTTATGTAACTTTAGAACGAATGTAATGATTGTTGTTAGTAAGTTTATACTTTTTCTTATGAAAAACATATTTCTTGTTTAATTAGGCACCATATAGGTCAGAGCCAGGGTGGGGCAAGCGCTCCAGCTTGCCCCAGTGTGGCTTCGCCCATATCCCGCTGCAGGATGCGTCACGAGCAACGACTACACAGGCTAAGTGGTTGTTGGTCACGAGTTAGCAAATACAAGCATTGCAGGAAGACGGGCACTATCAGGGGCTGATGACGAAAAAAGGTGACAGTTCATCTTATCAGGAAGGCCGAGTGTGTAGGTAGTAATTTAGCGCATAGAAAAATAATAAGTTGCCGCATACTTCGCATATCTATATCTGCAGTACTCACAAGAACTCGGACTTATTAATCGCTTCTCATTTGAATTGAGCCCGTGCCACCCGATAAGCACCATGTACGAACAAAGGTTCAGCAGGTTACATTATTCACTGTTTTAGATATCTGTAGCTTCCTTATTGTTTTTAAACTAAAACGCGTTTAAAAACTCGTTGATAAATACTTACCGATTGTAGGCGTAACTGAAAGATCCAAATTAAGATAGAACTACGATGCGACCTTGTATCTTTTTAAGTACCTCATACAATTAGTTATAAAACAGGTCAAAGTTCGTCATAAGTAAACATAAATAAAAATTGTATGCTACCATTTTAAATTACATATTTAAAGCTAAGACCTAAGACGATAGGTAACCATCGAATACCGCGATTATCGTTTCGATTCAATTACCATTTGTCGATATACCCAGGCTTAATCTGTTACAATGTTAGATTCACGATAATAAAGTTTCAAGTTTAGTTAGCGCTTTTACACTGAAATGAATGTAAGCTTACATAGGCTTAGATATGACAAACACTGTTAACGGGCTTAAGGCTTTTAAGAGACACTTTGAACGGTAAAGCGAATTGCATTTACAGTTTAAAGGCTATAGGAAAATGGACAGCCGCATACCTTCTTTGTATGTAGGTACAGAGCTCCTAGATTTACATCTCCAAGAACGAATAAGTATAGGAGAGTATGTTTAAGAAAAGTGACCTAATAATAAAAATAATAATAAATCGTTTATTTCGGATAACTAATCACATCCATCCATACACCGGTAAAACCTGCGAGCCAACATGTTCCCTCTCACTTCCAGAGCTCTACGCTCCCTTTCAATGTCAGTATCATCTTTGTGGTCACTAGTAATGACATGTCCCAGATATTTGAAGTTATTTACACGGTTCAAGCTCATGCCATTTAGGGTAATGTTGATGTTTCCTGTACATTTACCAGTGGCCTCCGACAAACCGACATTTTCCTTTCAGATTTAGGCACCTAAGAAGCACATGCGCCACCGTTTCCTCCTCCTCCATGCACGCTCTGCACAGAGGGCTGTCTGTGATGCTATGATTGTCTGAAAAGCAAAATAATAATAATAATGAAAATTGTTTATTGCTATCATAATATTACATTCATACAATGTTTGGTTTATAAGAATATGTATAGTTAATGATGATAGCAATTTCACCTCAGCTGTCACTGGCCCAGGTGACAAGCACCTAGTCAGCGCTGGTTTTCAGTAACTTCCTCTTCTCTTCGATGTTAGGCGAGAACTTTATTAAGTAAGTAATGAGGGCTTTAAAATTACTTAAAAAGGTATACATGAAAAAAAGAAAAGAAAAAATAATTCCGTGTTCGGCTGTAAAAGCGTCGGCTTCAATCTTAGGATGGTTATCGTTAACATCCCTCATCTGCATTGGCCCCGTGTGGGGGGATACACCACAATCTCAGGTTTACGCAGCTACTACGTATTGTCACCTGGCCACCTTAGTTCCAACAATTCGGTCCACTTCAAAGGCATGTCCAGTGGCAGGTTCCTTTAAACAGAGTTGAAATGTATGCGCGCGCGCAGGTATATGCATTTCAAGTGCGATCGCGATCTAGGCTGCGTCGGCTGGAGTAGTGTTGCCTTTGTCGCACGTGAGGGACAGACTCCTGATTTTAGGAGTGGGGCCCGTAAAATTAGCCCTGCTATATTTATTTAGGAAGATCGATATAAGTCATAACATACTCATATCCATCAAAGGTTAACAGAGAAAAGTAAACAAAACAACACATTTTCTACTAAGAACGTTATTATAATTTTATGTGGTTCGGGTTCTTATGTTCTTTTGCGTTGGGCTATTAACAAGTTTCCATAAAGGCAGCTTTACTTTGCGAAAATGCGAATGTTATATCTCCAAGTGCCGATAAAGTTAATTTATATTTTTGTCCCATAAATTCTAATAATTGAGCGCAACTTACAAGTACTCGAACTAGACTATTTCAGTGCAGGTGATCATAAAATCATACATTACGCAGCAATCGTAACCAACGCTGAACGGACTACACCACGGACGCTGTTACGTCCAAGCAACGTATAATAACTAGACAGTGATTTTGCCATAACGTTTGAATAGGCGTAAAAGCTATTGACATGAGATTTCTAGATTCATTTAGCAGTAATAGTTAATGAAAACAAACTAAAGATGTAATCACCTTCATCGTCCCACTGCAGGATATATGTAGGAAATATTATCAATTTATTAGAGCATAAATAAATTCAGAAATTTGAGCGCTATTGTGGTTTTAGCCTGTTGCAGAGAAAACCCCAAACAAGAAAAAATACCCAAGCCAGCAGATGTAAATTCTCGTTCGCTATCAGACAAAATGGACCAGATAAGGCGATGTTGGCTTTGGTTTCGAAAGTAGTATGCTGAAACCCCTTATTCATCCCTTATTAAGTTGACATTTCAATATTTGCAGGGTTACCAAAGGATTTGACTCCGTTAACTTTAATGACACCTCACTCTGCATCCTCTATCGCATATATCACGGGGAATATTCGGCGGAATTAAATGTACTCGTTTCTGCTGCCACATTTCACAACTGTGCTTCGAGTGGCTTCGAGGCAAACCTCAAAATTTCATACATACCACTTAGATGAATGGAAGTCCTCTAAAGTGATTTTTAAGGGCATTTTCTTGACACAGACGACTATATTGTGGAATCAGTTGCTGCCGGAGATTGTTTTTGAGCGATACGACCCGAAAAAAAAGAGCCTATTATTCCCTTAAAAGGCCGGCAACGCAGTCAAATGGGCGGCGGTGTAATTTACCATAATATGAGCTGTTTTCCCGTTACTTATATTATAAAAAAAAATCCTTGAGGCGAATAACTTTTAACAATCATTAAAGGACTATTTACCTGTCTCACTGCCGTTAACTTCACTTAGAAAACTAGGTGTAGCTGTGATTTGTGAGTTGCTTGCAGAGATCGGTACTTCATTACTGATTTAATCTGCGTGAACTGGATCGCTTTAAGTTATGGACTTCTGTTATCATTTGATCTTAAAATACCTATAAATGTTTTGAGTAGATTAGGATCTAGAAATTTGTTCCGCATACTTTACTTACATAGGGTAACTCATTTAATATTGGCGTGCGAAAAAAATGACTATCAACTGTTATTAATCTCTTCACTGCTTCTGTCATGGTCAGGCGTATCACTTACCACCAGGTGAGCGCATTGACCGTCCCATTCACTATGACATAAAAAATATATATTAGCGTCATCATCATCAGCTCATTAAACGTCCTCACCGAGGGCACGAGCCTACCCGTAGGGTGATTAGGCCTTAGTCGTCCACGCGGGCCCAGTGCGGATTGGACGACTTCACACACAACCTTCGAATCTCTTCGCAGGCGTGCATGGAGGTTTCCTCACGATGTTTTCCTTCACCGTAAGAGCGTCGGATAACGTACATATATTTTTCGAAAATTCGAAAATACATTGGTACGTGTCGGGATTTTAACCCGCCCTCTCACAATATAGCGTACAAATGAGATTTTTGAGCACAAATGAGGAGTTTTCCTTATTATGTAATAAGGAATATAGGCTACTTTTATTTTCGATTTTGACATCCTGGATAAACGCAGGCTACTTTTTACTGCGGGAGAATATCTTAATCCGCGGGTAACACCGCGGGGCACAGCTAGCTAGCTTTTTAATAATAAAGTTTACTAAATTACTCTAAAGGCTTGTAGGTGAGCTGTGTCGTGCAATGATGTACAACGTATAGATTCGTGATATGCTCACAAAACAAACGAAAAAGTGATCGAATACAGTGAAAGCACACATACCTACACATTTATCGATTGAGCGTACATTTACATAAACAAAGAGCTTACAACTATATCTCTTTGGCGGTTCGTTTTTAGGTTCGGGTGGCGTATCTACCTTTCTTCTTCTCTTCAACCTATCGCAGTCCGCTGCTGACATAGTTCTCCCCATTTTGCGCCAGATATCCCGGTCCTCCTTTTTCTCATCCAGCTTCTATCTACCTTTATATATACAGAATATCATTGCTGTCGTGACGATAAGAAATAAAGAAATTAATTGGTTTATAAACGAAAAATATTTTACATAAAATATAATAAACGATTGTACATAAAGTTGGTAATTATGTTGCTTTTACAAATTGCATTTTTATAGCTGATTCATCCGCATTCGACCCTTCGATCGGTGTTAATCTCCAGCCTGCCCCATAAAGCCATTAATGTCTTAATATTATTCAAGTTGCACTTTTAATGGCCGCACCTTAAGGAGGTTGATAACGAAAATACCGTAAGTCACATATTGAAAAAAATACCTACGTACCGATGATTTTGTCACTACAAAAATCGGGTAAGTGTCTTGATGTAATTGTCAACTTCTCACCTATTACACTACATGGGTCATCAAAAAATTCACAGTGCAGTACGTACATTATAATTAGCTGCGTTTTCCAACTCGTAGACTCTACTGCATTATCTGGAACTATTTTGTCCCAACAGCCATTGGTCCTACGGTCTACCGATTACCGTTCGAACGTAGCACGCGCGTAGACAATAGATTCATCTATTGAATGTTGTGATGTTACATTCGTGTTACACATAGCCAAGGGATAATCCGTTTAATCAATTAATGGCATTTTCATCATTAAGCTATTATTAAAAAGTAAAAATATAATATATATTACTGAATTTAATCAAGTTTTCAAACATTAAAAAGCCTTTTAGTGGTTTTGGTTTATTGATAAAAAGCATTCAGGAAAATTATTCAACAGCAGTAGACCCAGGCGACAATGACAGTGGCTTTAATTGTTCTATATATTGTTATTTAATTATATACAATATTTGAAGTTATTACACGTTTTCTGGAAGCCCGTTGAAACCTCTCGAGATGTGGCGCTTCCGTTTGCAAACGGATAGAGCCCATGTAGGGCGGCGACAGGGTTGTCAACCGTATTCTTAAAAAATGTTTTATGAATAATTCATTTAATAAATGAAATGTGGACCGGACAAATAGTGTTGGACAAGTTCTCGAGTGGCGTCCACGTAACGGAAACGAAGCGTAGGCCGACCCCCAACTTGATGGCGGGCAGCAGATGGATGTCAACTGCTAGGGATCGGCCAGCGTGGAAATTATTAAGGCAGGCCTTTGTTCAGCAGTGGACATTTTAGGTTGTAATGATGATGATGAAAATTACAGTAGTTAACGGCACTGTTTTTTAGTCAATATCTCTTATTTCACTAAAATACGAGATTATAATTTTAAATACATTATGGGTGTTCGTTTTTACAATTCTACTTAAATCTTTTCTCTTCTTTCACCTGTGCAGGCCAAGCTGGACGTAGATTCCTTGCCTTTTCTCTCCTTCCACCTGTTGCAGGCCACAGCTGGACGTAGATCTCCTGCTTTTTCGCTAGATTAGCTATTATTATTAGATGGCGGTTGTGTGAATATTAGTGGATATTTATTATTGATAGACTCAAGGTTGCTCAGCGTGCTATGGAGAGGGCTATGTTAGGTGTCCCTACGCGATAAAATCCGAAACAAGGATTCCGAGGAGAACTAGGGTGACCGACATAGCCCAGAGAATTAGCAAGTTGAAGTGGCAGTGGGCAGGGCACATAGTGCGTAGAACGATGGCGATGGGGCGGAAAGGTTCTCGAGTGGCGTCCACGTAACGGAAAGCGAAGCGTAGGCCGACCCCACCAGATGACGGATGATCTGGTTAAGGTGGCGGGTAGCAGATGGATTCAACTGCAAGGGATCGGTCCGCGTGGACAATATTAGGGGAGGCTTCGTCAGCAGTGGACATAATTGGGCTGTAATGATGATGATGATTTATTATCTAGCTCCTTTGAAAACTGATATACGAACTATTTACAAACGTTGGCCAGCCTAGGGTCATGTGCAGAAGGCGTTTGCTCGACTAATAACAGGAAACGGTTTCGCTCCTTGTCGTGGAAGTCGTATAATACGGATAATCGAGAGTATTTCCCTGGCGGTGTGAGCTCAATGATGAAATGGCCTTCGAGTAAAATACTCTACGTAATTATGGTATCCTCTATTTATTTTTATGTTGAGATAGAGCATCGAGGCAAATTGAAACTGTTTAAAGCACCACTAGTCTTTTGACCGATACATGAGTTATGTTTTTGTTTTTTATAAAATAATTGATCAATCAACATTTCACCAATTAAGTTGATATTCCACTCTGTAGTAAGTGGGTTTTAATATTATACACCAGCAATACTGGAACGGCTACCAAAGTGCAGTAGGTAACTTAAGAGATAAGGATGTTAAGTCACACCGATTTCACTAGATAGTGACTGACGTATTTACCTCTTCTTATATACAGTCGAAATTATGTACTCTTGATAACTGTGGTGAACCGATACATAATAGGAAAATTATTATCAGAAGGGGATGAAGGCGTGGTGAATAAATACTTTATTGCCCTTTTTAAAAATCTACATCTCTCCCTTCAACCTATTGCAGTCTGCTGCTAGGCATAGGTTTCCCTTCTTTCCCCATAAAAGTGTATTCAATTAAAAATATTATGTTGCTAACATAAAATGACTCATAGTTTTTGTCTCAGACAACTTCTTTTTACTAGTATATAATTTAAAAAACTATCGAACAATTATTTAAGCACTACGAAACTGTTTTAACAAATTACCTTTGGTTAACTAACGGTGTAACCTTGTTTTCAAGATAATACCCACCTCGTATCGTTCAGGTAGTGAACTGAAATACAAAGTGGATTGCGATTACATGAATATAGAATTTTGCTTTCAGTGGAGCGCCGATAAGGTCAGTGGTACACTACAGGCGTGAACAAAACGTATACATAGCTTTACTTTTTGTTTAATCAACATCATTATCTAAATTAAATGCAGTGCGCACGCCTTCAAGTGCATAGTTATTTAATTGCGTTTGGGCTATATCCATCACGAGATATTGGTGGCTGTTAACGTTATCCTAAGGCAGTACTTAATTGAGACCGATGGATAAACGTGCCTAACAAAGCACCAAGGGACTACATAATATTTTTGGTGATAATTGCTTCGGTGTAGCTGACTGTTTCAGAAATACACCTGTTTCTACAACTTGGACAATTAGTAAGCACGTTACGTAACGTAAAACTAGTAAACCATTTCATTTTCAGAGTAAATGTGACCACCATCGGCTTCGTCATTTCTTAGCAGGACTGAGGTCTAACGTAAATACATCTTGAACAAATGAAAATCAATTCGGACCTACTTCCAAAAAGATTAAAATTGTGTGTTATGAGTTTCGCCTGTGAGTTATTCGCATCGCCCACGGAGTGTGCACCGGCCTATGCCTTTTTTAAAGTGAGACCAGATAACATATATACCTGTTAATATTGTATTTGCCAACGTTTGTTCATTTATCTCCGCTATCATCTCAAACATTCAGTATACGGGTACACATATATCTTGTTTTTTTAGTGTTCCATTGTGTATGTTAGGCGAAAAACAAGTGCATGAACGATTTTTTGACGTGGATTTTACGTCAACTTTCCACGTGGCTATTACGTCAATTTTTGACGTGGTGTATTGTGTCCTTTGTTTTCTGAGTTCCAAGTGACATGTTGGAGAGTGAAACGAAGTCTGCGGAGGTAAGTCGGTGTAAAATTTTGTGTCTGACGCAATAAATTAACTAGATGCAATATCAACCCAAAAATGTCCTAACCGCTTGACAAAGCTGAAGCTGACTTATTGTATCATCATCATCATCAGTCATTAAACGTCCCCACCGAGGGCACGAGCCAACCCGTATAGGGTGATGAGCCTAGTCGTCCACGCGGCCCAGTGCGGATTGGACGACTTCACACACAACCTTCGAATCTCTTCGCAGGCGTGCATGAAGTTTCCTCACGGTTTTCCTTCACCGTAAGACGTCGGATAAAGTACAGATATTATCGAAATTCGAAAACACATTGGTACGTGTCGGGATTTGACCTCAGCCCTCCGGTAGGAAGGCGACAGTCCACACCATTGAGCCACCGACGCTCGACTTATTGTATATTTAATGACATAAAATTATCATTCAAATTTTGACTTTAACACATCATCAAAAGGTACAAAGGCACGAGCACACTTCTATATGCCAACGACCTAATTATGAATGAAAATTCTGCCCAACTGACGCGACGAACTTTTGCAGCGGTCACTTTGAGTGATTAGTGCATCTACTTAATAGTCTGACGTCATAGTAGGGATGTGTCAAATAGGAGTTTATACATTTTAATGCTTGAGTATTATAGTACGATTCACCAAAGAAGACCAAAAATGGCGGCCGTCTGCGCATGTACACTAATGAACAAAATACTTACATCAAAATAATATTTTTATTTTAATTAACTCATATAATCAAATTCTATTATAAATTTCCAGGATTAAAAGATACCTATGTAATTAAACATAATTCAGGCTCAAATTTTACTTTGTCACATAGTTTTTTCCATTCTTGTGGAACCATTAGATTAACTTTCTCTTTATAAAATAATTACGCTGCTATATCCCACTTAACGTTTTTGCTACTAACATTACTTTTTACGGAGGCCAAGCCATTTCTATAGATTTAAATCCGGATGGTAAGGTGGGAGACGGAGAATATTATGACCATGTTCTATGAAAATTTTATCTATAGAGTATTTCTTTAAGCGAAAGGAATTAATTTTAATGATAGTGAAACAATATTTTCTTCATAAAAATAATAATAATAATCATGTAGAAATATAACAAATAATCATGGGATAGTATAATCAGCAAAGTACCGACAAGTATTTCAAAAATATAGCTAATGGTTCTGTTTTTCTATTCAAATTAATCCGATATTTTTATTTATTATGTCTTGTATAATTCATTAAAGGTGGATATATTGATTTAATTTTTCAACAAAGTTGCAAGACTTGCGAAACCTTGTCAACAATCTACTTACAAATATATTTAAACTCATATATCATCCTTCTCGCCTGCTTTTCGAAGCAACATTACACTATAGAATTTCAATGAATGGCTCACCAAAAAAAAAAAATAACAATAAATAATAAAATGCAACAAAACAGTTTTCCTTCCGACTGTATTTTAGAGTACTGTCAGCGCGCCAAATTCAATATAGACGAATAGCGATAGAGCAACCTTGTCCTCAAAGCGTGCCGACCAATGGCGTGCCCGCTCTTACAATTATTACTCCCGCCCCTCTGCCGTACCCCAATAGGACCTAAAAAATGACTCTGCGCATAGTCTTCTTTCGTGAATCGTACAATACTGGTCTGGTGCGTTTATACTCATGTTGACTGATTACTAGAAGAGCTCGCTTTATTGTTGCGAACTCTCTGCGCTAGTGCACTGAACCTGTGACGTACGGGAAAAGGAACTCTTCCCGCACTTCACAGCTTTAGAATTGTAAATTAACTTATTCAATGGTTAATAGAGCAGCGCATCAAGCATTGAAGAGTCAGTTGTGTCTTCATAGAAGGAACTTAAAGATGTTGGGACTTAAGAGAGTTAAGTCATTAAGCCCCAGCTCTAACAATCCCATAATATAGTTAGTTCATTTGTAAGAGCTTTCTAGGTATGTGTAAATGGATGTTAGTCATAATTTGTGAAACTTTATGTTGATTGGTTTAGTTCTTTATTTCATGGTGAAGCTGTAAGGCCATATACGGCCAAGCAGTAGTCAAAATGATGTAAATTACTTAAATAATTAATTAATTAGTTACGGACTTCATTTTTAAATTACGTT
The DNA here is from genome assembly GCA_019425675.1 of Leucinodes orbonalis. Lineage (NCBI taxonomy): Eukaryota > Metazoa > Arthropoda > Insecta > Lepidoptera > Crambidae > Leucinodes > Leucinodes orbonalis. Next base: position 11,387 of record PQWD01001147.1, read on the forward strand.
TATTTAACCTTTCTTATAATCAAAAGAAACAGATTCTGCTGCCGGTGTCTGATAAGCTGTGCCCTTCAAATTACGTACACATACACACACACACAGACACACACGTCAATTTCTTTTTTACCTATTTTTTCACTGAACCATAGACAGCTAAATTGGCAGTTTGTAATCTTCTTAATTAGATACAGCAATTCAGGCCTGTGACCCTAGTGCAATAGCTATTGTTATTTTATAATAAATATATTTATAATATTATTTATTTATTTATTTATAAATAATGATTTGGACAAGATGGCAATGCTGGAAAAGTTTTGTGCTGGAATTCACGGGGTGATAAGAATTAAATTCAAAGTATTCAAACCTGCCGTTACCCCTCGAATCGTCTTCCTATTAATGTATATATGTTCTATATAAGGGGAAAGTGTCATGATGAACCCAGCCCGGACATCATTTGAATGACGTTTGTACAAAATTAGCACAATGATGGGTGTGTTTACAACACCTTGCATTCAATTACGTCAACCGAAACTTAGAAAGTTATCTTCATCTCGACATAGGGTTGACGAGATGAAGACTGATATAAGAACATATTTGTAGGAGTATGCTTAGGAAAGTTAAAAATAATTTGTACATAATACTTAGTTACGTGAAATGGAGTAATAATTTAAGAAAGTTAATGAAGGAAAATGTTGAAATGCCTAATTTTAGGTGTTTGTAAAAATAACTGAAAAATAAGTTAGTAAAATCAGTTAGTAGTATAATATATTTAACATAATACACCTAGTGTGTTTATAAAAGTCCCTAAGAATCTTCAATTTTATTCAATTAATAATTTATTTTAACAAGCGTTTGTAAAATCAGTTAAATAAGTTTTTCTTTTATCTTTTTCCCCACCTCCTACGCATTTACGGGAACAAAGCTCGAATAAATAGTCTAAAATAAAAATATGTTTTAAATTTCGAAACAATTATTATTAAAAATGACTTTCGTAAACTAAAAACAAAAAGCTCAACCACAAGATTTAAGCGGATGCCGACTGTGGCTTGAGAACGTGTTTTTGGCAATATCTTTTCAAATCTTTTGTTTTTACGATGGTATTTCGTAACAACGTGTGATGTGAGTTTCTGGCTCGCAGAACAATCTGGTTACGTTTTAATGAGGCAGGTCATTTGACAAAGTTGTGGAGTGTTTGTGGTTATTACGTGTAGGAACTCGCAGTTTGATAAGATCATAATATAAAAAATTGAGGCCATCACCCAAAGCTTTCTTGCTAATAAATATTCTTGAACACAAATGTTCAACTAGTACCTGCGGGAACAAAATTTCGACTTTTTGATGCACCAAAAATATGAAAGTACAGTTTTAAAACCTAAAGTATGTACAAATAAGTATTTTTTTTCCCTGAATTTGTACCATATTGAAATTAAAACAAGTCATTCGTGGTCTTGTAAATTGATGTCGTGCCAGAAAGGTACTACCTAGCACTACCATAGGCTATATGATATGATATGAGAGTCCATTTTTAAAACCTAGAGTACAAAAATTTACACATTTTTTCATGATTTTGTACCACGTTAATATAATAATTCCCATCAATCATCAGCAACTATTAAGTTTGTAACAGAAAGGTACTACCTAGCATCACCACGGCCTAAATGTTATAAAGACAAAGATATAAGAGTACAATTTTAAACCTAGTATCCAAAAATTACATATTTTGTAATGAATTTATACCACATTGAAATTAATATAATCATTCGTGGTCGTTCTGGATCAAGTCAAGTCAAACACAGACATCAGAATATACATTAGACTGGACAAGCCGCCAAGTTTATAGGCAGTTCCAGTGTCGCAATTTCTTTTCGGTTCTTACCTATGAAAAGTTATTATATTTCTTAGTAAATTTACTGATTTATTGCGATGATGACATGTTACAATTGCACAGGATTGCATTTTGAAAAAAAAAAACGGTTATTTCTTCTAATATTCGTGCGTCTTGAATCGTCTCACAGAGCGTAAACTGGTAGCCAGTGTATGCTCGTTGAGCTTACAGTTGTCGCACTTTAAACGCGGCTTGCCCCATCTCCTGTATTGGGAAATCTGTGCAGTCAAATGATGACACACGTCGGGCACTCCTAGTGGGACATCTGGTACGAATATGTTGAGGCGGGTCAACGAACCAAGACATGTTACATTCGTCTCAAACCCATTACAGTTCGTTTCGTTCGTGTTCGTCTGTTTTTGTCTCGCCAAATAGCTTGTTACGTGTTATTAATACCTAGTATTTTATAATGTAACGTGGGCGTTCGAAACTTGGGGAAGTACGCGAATTTTGCGAACTTATTATCATAACATAGCTATGGGGGTTTGGAGGGTGTTGACGACTACTCTGTCGGCCACTAACTAAAATGCCGTTAACTGACAAGCACAATTTATTTATTTATATAAATATAAACACATACACAAAACACACACAACACAGCATTACAGTAAATACAACTTAAACATTGAATATGGTTTTAAGGTTTCTGGGAGTACTGTAACACCACAAGCATGTGTATACGGCATGATTATCCAAACCCGTATTATACATAATAAAATATAAGAAAATTGTGTTAATAAATTAAATACAATTTAATTTATAATCATAATCATAGAGCTCTTCCATTTGGTAACAGTCAATTTTTCGATATTAAACTGAAAAACCCTGTTAAACGGAAACGGAAAAAAACGGACTTCGAATAAGGCATCTCTTATTGATATTTATCACCATAAAGATAATAAGGGATTTTGCATGTTAAACATCACTAAAAGTGTGTATAACCGTGCACAACTTTAATTACTTTTCAGCCGCACTAAAAATTGTGCTCATCAATTAACGGTGTTTGAGCTAGCGGACAGACGAGTCCTGGAGTGGAGTCCGCGTCTTGGCAAGCGTAGCGTAGGACGTCCTCCGGCCCGATGGACTGACGGCTTACAAAACGTTGGTGGAGACTGGATGAGGCAAGCGGAGGACCGGGATTTCTCGTGCGCAAAATGGAGGAGAGCTATGTCCAGTAGTGAACTGCGATAGGTTGAAGAGAGAGTTTGTGGCCATATTATCCTAAGATTGGTTGTCAGCCTACTCCTTCTCCCCGTTGTCATTCAAGAACCTTCCGCCTCATTGGCCATCGTTCTACGTACTGTATACTAACAAGAATATTGCAAGTAAGTTAACATTACTGACGTCACGGTGTCGGTATCACAATGCCCTTACGCAATGTTTGGGTGTACGTACGCGTTGTACGTGACTTCTTTGATTGGCATTGAACATGTATTGACAGCAAACGGCATACTTTGTTTATTCAACTACCACATATGAAAGAGGCGGCTAACAGAAGCTGCGCCTTATATAAAAGAAAGAAAAAATAGCATGCAGCTTTAAAAAAAAATTTTGAGGCCGTGATCTCGGCATGTTCGGCAAATGAGATATACGTATATAGATTTTTCTCGGACTATGTATTTGACATAGATAACCTTCAATTTTATACCGAAAGATCCTGGTTCGGACACCACCGTTCGCCGAATGTTCGACATTTGTGTGCACGAATACGTCGATCATTAAATTAAGAATTAATTCTAAATCTCTAAATCTACGTCTAGACTATGTCCCTTACAATCAATTCATATTTATTCCGTGATCGACGTCTGTTGATGCTTTGCTTTTCTTTTTTTTTTCAAAAAGGTAAGTATGTTTAAACGTTGTGATGGACCTGTAATAAGCTCTTCGCTTGGGGCGTCGACGACAACGACATGGCACTGTATATGACTCTGAATACATAAATAATTTACCAACAACATTCAAACAGCATATAGCCCTAAGCTTCTAGCCTGTAAAAGGGTACAATGGTTAAACATACTTATTGACTGTTTTTTAAAATACTCACTTAAATATTATATGTATAATACATACTAGTAGAAACAAACAACACGAACATACATGTCACACAAACAAATGTTTGTACTGCCGGATCGAACCCGGAACCCTCGGTGTGGCTTCAGTCAGCCTCGATCTGCGTCCCTCATTCCGCCGGGAATGATAAAATCACAGCACAATGTAGGTCCTTCATGCAATGTTTATTACAATTAAGTTGAAAGTAAAAATATTTGTGTATTGCTTGTAGCGCAATACTGCAATGTTACTCGACTAATAAAATAATACAGTGTACAGCTTACACTTACTGTAGCTTACAGTTAGCTTTTGTGGAGTTATTTCAACACACCTTACTGTTTATTGTAGAAATATCTTATTGAAGCATTGAAGTCCCCCTCTCTGTCTGATTGTGCTGTGCCCGACAGGGTCCATATATACATGTTTTTTATAATTATACCAACTATAAACATATGGAAAAGCATAAAGAATTGAATTGAATTGAATTGAATTGTTCCTATTATTACACTATACTCGTACCTTCTAACAGTTCGGTACGCTAACCTCAGGGGAAATAGGAGCTGTATTAAAAAAACTTGTTTTATGTCATAAGTGATCAGGACTGTCAGCTCGTTCACCTGTTGGATAGTGATACGCCTGACCACGACAGCAGGGTTGAAGGAAATTAATAAAAGCCCTGCGCTCGTCACCCGAAACGATGGATGTTAGGTCTCTTATACCCGGTAATTTACTATTTGTGGCAGTGGGTGGACAAGCAATGCTAATACGAATAATGACATCAAAGATACTAGCTGTAGCTACTCATAAGCAATGCAAGAAACGATTGTTTTGATTAAAAACAATCGTTTCAAGTAATAGAATTGGGGCTTAAACATGTCGAAACCTCTCCATTTCAAAACAAAGAGGTTACACGCATTTGGATGACATGGCAGTTGTCATAGACAATAGGGTCCCCGAAGACTTGAGTACCGTATCGTAACGAACTTCAACACTTCTGTATATAGTATAGGAGATATACTATGCTATTTTATTAAATTATGTAAAAAGCAAGATTCGTGATATGCTCACAAAACAATCGAAAAAGTGTTCCGAATGCAGCGACAGCACACATACACATATTTCGAATTTCGAACACATTTACTTAAAAGAAAGAGTACTGTACTCTCTTCGGCGGTTCGTTTTTGAGGCTCGGATGGCATATCTATCTTTATATATACAGAATATCATTGATTTTATTTTACTTTTAAGACGGATTAACGTTCCGTCTCTGTTTCGACTGGAGGCAAGCAGTGATGGTAAGACGAGACCGATGGCAGTGGCGTGCGCAGAGATTATGAGTAGGGTATGCAAATTGAGTGACACTGATCGCAAAAACAATATTATTTTTAACATTTTGATGACAGCAGATCGCCTATTTTTTCAAATCTGTAGAGAAAATAAGCGAATCAGTGGAAATCAGATCATCATTTTGCGTCCGATATCCTGGTACTACTTTTTTACCATCCTGATTGAAACTTATCAAAAATGGCAAGTACTTACAAGTAATTATTATACCCGATCATTATTATTGCAGGAATAGCTATTGCTTTTCGTATAATACAGCTCATAACAGTTATCCTGTAACTATGAAATAGCCTTCCACTTGAAACATACCTGAGGCGACAAGTCCTGGTGTCGTTCCATAGATAACTACAGAATATCATTGTGTCCTTCGAAAAACAGCGTAAGGGACGAGACGTGTTTTTAATACGCTTTTAAAATACTAACGCACAAACGAAGCTCCTGGACTATTTTATATTGAACCAAATTGTTCATTATTTTAATGAGAATAAAGTTTACAATTCTTTTATTGTAGGCATGCTTTATACACTTATAAGACGCTTGTTTACGCAATGTAATTGGGCCGCTTCCATGCCTTGTAATGTATTCTATATTGTTTTCCGCTCTGATTAAAATTGTAATCATAAATAAATCTGTGTTACTTGCAGTGTTATACTTTTGTACATTATTTTATATACTTCCTTTGTGTGACATTTTAAGGCTGACAGCCATCTGCAGTCGCCATTTGCCCATTGAAGCTACTAAAAAAAAGGTAATCTAAAAAAAATCTAACATTACAAATAAATGGCATTTATATTATTCATAATGGTAACAAAAGATTCATTAATGTATTAGACTGTAAAAAACTTTTCTACAAGCAACACATATTTATTTTTGGAGTTATAACAGATTTAATAGTTTTATGGTTTTCCGATAAATAATTTTATATTCTGGCACATTACCCCTAAAGAATTTGTCACAAAGTGGTCGTGGGTGAAAACTTTCGCTTGGCAAACCAGTGTTTCGGATTTTATATACTTGCATGCTTGAAATATGCTAACGCTGGCTTTAAATAGAACTTTCTGTAGCAAGTTTCTCAGCAATTACATCACATTGGTCATCAAACAACAATGCTTAATGAAAAAAGAAGCACACCTAATTACCCACAGCGAAAGCAAAGTGACCTACAAGTAACTCGCGGAATTACATGTTTCGGGTAATTTTGCAACAAATATAAATGTGAGTGGTTGCCTTAATGACGAGAAGCGTTAGCACTACTTGGATGCACTGATTGTTTCCTATAAACTCAGTAATAATAAAAACGCAGAAGCTTTTAGGTCAGTTATTTCCGATATAATTATCTACGTTTGCCGTGTTTCGGATTATCATCATAATAATTATCTCTTTTAACGTCCCCACCGAGGGGCACGAGCCTACTCGTAAATGGGGTCTTATTCATCCATCCGGGCACAGTGCGCAACCTTTGATTCTCTTCGCAGGTTTCTGCACGGTGTTTTCTTTTCCGTAAGAGCGTCGGATAACATCCGTATAATTTCGAAAATTAGAAAACACATTGTTACATGGCTGGATTTGAACCTGCATTCTCCAGATCAGAAGCAGGCAATATTGGTAAATTAATATTGTTTACGACATAGCCCGTCGGATCAGCTTGTTGAAGTAGCAGTAGTCTGGTCACGTATGTCGCAGAACTGATGGACGTTGGAGCAGACGAGTTCTGGAGTAGAGTCTTGGCAAGCGTAGCGTAGGACGGCCCGATGGACCGACGACTTGCGAAAGGTCACTGGTGGAGGCTGGATGAGGAAAGCGGAGGACCGGGATATCTGGCGCAAAATGGGGGAGACCTATGTCCAGCTGTGGACTGTGATAGGTTGAAGAGAGAATATTGTTTTGGGTCGCAATATTGCACGAGTTGGTTGAATAGGTACTTATGTTTACCTAGATAGATCTAGATACAAGATTATCTTTCTCATTGAGATGAGAAACAGTTGTTTGATGCGATGTTATTATGTCAAAACAACGTTGAAATAAGATAAATCAGTTTAAATGCACTTGCCATTGTATGGAATGTCAATAAGGTATTGTTGTATGACTATAAAAGAAATGCAAACATGTCACACAATCGCTGATATTATTCGATTATTTACTAGTAAGTAGGCTCAATACTGAGTTGTCTAGGTCGGTTTCCATCGAAGTACTATATATCGTCCGTGCAATAAATATAAGTGTATGGCACTTTTGTATTTCGGTATGATGGCACTGTAGCTAGTAAAATTACCAGGTATAAAATATTTACCGTCTCGGGTGACAAGTGCAGGCCAGTTTTGACAAAAAATAAAATGACTATCTACTATTACTGCTTTCCTTCAACACTGCACTTGTCATGGACAGGCGTATAACTTACTACCAGATGATCAAAATGACCGTTCCGATCACGTAATGACATAAACAAAAAGGAAACGAGATTTTCATTAAATACGCTACTTAAGAGCCTGTAAAGGGGTCGTAATGATTTAAGCTTTTAATATTTTCGTGTTTAATATACCTACCCAATTTAATGTTCTTGTTTGTTCATTTTACTCGTTTAAAAAACGTCTCAATTAATGATTTTAATTTAATTTAAATGGTCAATACCAACCACGAGTTATTGATACGATCATGTGACAAAAAGCCAACTGAAATCTGACGTATATAGCAAAAGTCTGTAACTGATGTTGAATGGAACATTGGAATTACAATGTGCGCATACATATTCCGAGATTCAGTGTTTTTCGAAGATCAACAAAGGCAAGTCTATTGTTTATGGAATACCTTTATTATAAGTGCTTCAACACTTCACGCCGAGTGACTTGTGGACACGTCGTGCATTAAATGGCATATTAGCATACCATTAAAGTCCTGAGCACACAACAGAATGCGTGCGTACGTACAGTTAGCGCGGAAAATGTTATTTGGATGTATACAAAATGTACAATTCAAAGCTTTTTTGAACTTCTTATAAATTCGCGTTCGACGCTGCTTTGTCTGGTTAACAGTGCGCCTTAGATAGAGCACGCCAAGATTTTTGCATACCTAGATTATTTTTAGCTTTTTTTGTGTTAGAAAACTCGATTTACTATTTAAAGATTCTCAGATTGTTCTTCTGGAAAACAAATACTCCGGCAGAGACACTAAACGCTTACGACGTTTTCGAATATCGACAATGTAGTGTACGGATGAGATTTGCCGCCCGTCGGTTTGTTCCATGTCATATCTTTTTTATATGTATTTTTACTGTAAGGGTCGGTTTATCCATTTTTCCGGCTAATCTCCTGACGGTCATCGATGGATGTTGACTGCTAAGGATGGGCACATATGAAAGACGGTAGGTGGGCCTTTGTTTTGAACTTACTCGTATTATGCTAGGGATTAACCCTGGAGAAATGGATGGAGAGGAGGATGAAAATAAAAATAATGTGTTTCACGTATTATTACTGTACGCGTATCCATTTATTTTATGTAAGGAGGTGGCTTGAAGCAAGTGATACTTACACCCTGTGACACTGCAAGTGTTACCGGTTCTTAATGAAGTCCTTACTTTTTAGATTGCTATATATATATTTTGAACCAATCACTAATTATATTACCAACTGTACCGCACAGTTTCCGATCCCAAGCACGACCTTGTATTTATTCATGTAATTTGCATAACAATTTAGCGGACGAGCAAGCCTCGTGAGCTACCAGAAAAACGAGTGTTATACATAAGCACGACTGCAAATTGCCTTTGTCCGTCACTCCCAGGCTGTCTATCTTCATGCATCTGCGGTTTCATGGGGTGTATATCAACTGTTGACCTTTTTTTTATTAACAGAATAGGGAATAAGAAATATGGGGGAAGGGAGAATTTTGGGTCGATTCTAATATCTACGAGTAAATAATCTTCCTGGATTTACATATCTATCTCGTAGTTAGCTCGTTTGGCTTGCAGTATATATCTGCAGGTAGTAACTGATTTTATAATTGTGATTTTTCGAAATAGATTCTCCATTGTGTTTGGGTTCCTGGCGGTAAACGGGTAAGTTGGGAAAATCAGAAATCATTTCACAAAGAAAGATACTTTCATAAAAAATTATAGCTTTTCAAACCGCAAGGTTTTTACTAAATGCACATCTCAGCAACATCCATCCAAGGCCACCCAAAGAGGACTGTGTCCAAATGTAGACTCTGTTAGCTGCTGTAGTACGTTAAGACACAGATATTCAAATCATGATAAGAAAATAATTGTGTCCATAGTCTCTGAGCGTTTAGTTTCGATCGCTGCAATCCGTGAGTCGTGGGTTCACATCCCACGGGAGATTCCATAGTGAAAGTAACTTTGTGCGATTTTTTTCGAGTTTGTTTCATCATCATCGTCAGCTTATTTAAACATCCCCACCAAGGGACATGAGACTAACTGTATAGGGTGTATAGGCCTTAGTCTACCACGCGGGCCCAGTGCGGTTTGGCCGACGACACGCACAACCTTTGAATGTCTTCGTAGGTGTGCGCAGGTTTCCTCACCGTGTTTTCCTTCACCGTAAGAGCTTCAAATAAACGTACATTTAATTTCGAAAATTCGAAAACACATTGGGTCGTGGAGCAATTTGAACCTACACCCTCCAGATCGGAAGGCAACAGTCCATTCCAATGATCCACCGACGCATATCTTCACGAGAATGGTTAGGATATTGCAACTTAAATCACCTGATTTTCCGAAAAGAAAATGATTCCGGGCTCAAATAGCACGTTAAACCGTTGGTCCTGGCCACAATTTTAGGAAAGTAGTCGTTAATCCCCACCATCTGCATTAGGACCGGGGATCTGCAAGGGCCAATCTCGTCATTACCATGCTGTACGGGATGTCATAGGCTAATGATGGAGGAAATAAACATTACACGGTCCCCTAAAGTGAAACTCATCAATTAATGTTGTTCCACTCAACTGTCACATAATAAACGCGGAAAAAGGAAGGCCGGAAGAGGCGCACGCGGCACACTAATTAGGCGGCTAGTGCACATTTCAAAATACATGTGCGTTCCGTTTTAGTTGCGTCATTTGATTGTTATCAGACGTTACTTCATAGAAAGGAACGTAATTTCTGAACGCACATCTTTTTAATTTTTTAGATATGATATCGCGTTAATTGTGAACGCCGCTATTAACAATGCGTATTTGTGCATTGGTATTCTAGAAACTGCATGTTTCATGTGTTAATAGTATTGGACTTATCTAATGTGAAATCTCAACGAGTAATCAATCAACTATTTCTCAAGAGAGAAAAGCTAGTAAAACCGATGGCCGTAGCGTAGGACGCCCTACTGCCCCATGAGCCGATAACTTGGGTCGCTGGTAGTGGTGGCTAGATTTGAAAAGCGGGGACGGGATACCTGTCAGGGAATAGGGAAGTCCTTGTTATGGTTATGGGAAGTTCACCAACATGATGGAGACAGAAGGCTGCGAGTAAGTCGATGTATCTGTGTACTGCTACCGGTCGGTTGGAGATGAAGTTATTCGGGGATAACTAGGTTCATTCATAAATAAACCGTAATATTTTTTTTTTTTTCGAACTGCTGTTGGCCGCAGATGGCCTTTACAGCTTCACCGGGCAAGTGGCGAGCGCAGATGGCTCTCAGCCTTAAAAGCATACGCATAGCTAAACTAGACTTTGACCTTAAATCTTCGTTAGGTAACTTCCGATTTCATATAAGTTACGGCAGCCATCTTGTGACGTAATTGACGGCCATTAGGGAGCTGTCAATCTTGTGACAATGACCTCCGGGATTTGAAACAGAAAGTAAGTTTAGCATTGTAATTAGTTTATTTTTGGCTCTTAATATTCATGTTATGTAAATTATGAGTTATTTTCGGTAACGTCCAATTTACATTAGGTATATTTTTCTGTATGCTTAGCCAGAATCACCAAACTAAAATTAAGAATACATTGGGTGGTTGATGCTTCTTTATTAGTGCCAACAACAACCATCGTGGCGGTTCAGGAGGTTGTCGGTTGGAATAAACCGAACCGGTTTCATGTGCAGGCAGGAATCGTCATTATTTTTAATCAATCAGTTGATTTATATTATGTACTTACCAAACTGGGAAAATTAGGATGAAGTAATTTTACGTTTATTAAAGTTTAAGAGCGACGGTGGCTCATTGGTGTGGACAGGGTTTAGGTTCAAATCTATCCACCTACCAATGTCTTTTCAAATTTTTAAAATTATATGTACGTTCATACAGCGATCTTGTGGTGATGGTAAAAATCGAGAGGAAATCGGTGAGGACGTATAATGAGCTGATGATGATTAAGTTCACGATGCGGTCTTCCCGTGGTATTCGAACCCACACTCAGACTACTAGACCACAAAGGCATTTTATTCTCTCATTAAATCTCATTAAACTTCCAAGCCATACACAGCATTAAAATAAATATATTCTACACGGTTACCACACGTAACATAAAAATAATGTTCTAAATTTGAAAACAAATGACATCATCATAATCAAGCATTGTTGGGTCGTTATTTTTTATGTATTCGCAGATTTTTGGTAGATTATACAAATATGCAAAGCGGGTCAATGGCGTCAGGGCCAAGGCGAAAATAAACACCATTGAAGATGCGTGCGCACAGTTTGGGCCTTAAGGAAAGAAAGAAAATTTATTTTGAACACAAACATCGGGTATAAGAGAAACCTAACATCTGTCGTCTCGGGTGACGGGCGCAGGCCAGTGTTGACGGAAATAGTGACTACCTACTGTAATTATAGTGCGTTCACAGTTATTTCACCTCTAGCCGTAATTTTGGCTACAATGATATATGGGATGCCATATTTGGTCCTTACTTTTCCCTTACATTTGTTATTTCCACTATTGTGAAATAAATGTTTTAATTGAAATAAATACTTATTTATAAAGAAGAAACTCATTGTACTAAATATAATTAACAATTTGTTTAATATTTAAGTCGAAAGAAAACATACGTACAGTAATAATTGTTACTTGTAATATTACGAGTAAATATATATGTTACTTGTGATATTACGAGTAAATATATGTAGTTCATTTGGAATGGACATTCCTAATTTGAAAGCAAAGAAGCAATAATTGTTAATCGTAATTTGAATTTAATATTATTAAGAAATGGATATTGTTTCTGATTTCACAAATTTTGATCTTTGTCATATCTATATGTATATTAATATATTTACTTTTTATTCTGGTTTTAAGAGAAGCTGCAACCTTAGTTCGTGATGGTATTAACAGTATTTCAGATAATCTTGAAATATAAAATATTATGAACTCGATCATTTTATATTCATTACATACTAATATAATTATTTATTGCAATCAGTATTTTTTTTATTAACGTAGCAATATATTGAAATAATTTTAGTTCAACACACATTATCAAATTGAAATGGAGACATTGATTTTCATATAGATTTTTCACACTATGAAACAGTACAGACTGCACCATGGAAACCGGCAAAAATTATTGTTGGCAACACTATTTCACACGTCAGTCATGCCGGCAAACCGTACACGATAAGATTTTATGAGGGTTTAAGAAGTTTTACTCGCTTTTTCCTTTTCATAAACACTTTGCACGCCTAGCATAATTATTTTAGCATGCCTTGAAATCTTTTTTGACAGGATTTAGGTCTTAATTATTACTGAAACATTATAGAAATTGATAAATCTGACAAGACAACCGGAACACAAAATACCAACTTATACAAAATGTACGCTGACATCTGTCAGAGGTAAAATAACTGTGAACGGACTGTACTTTCTTTCAACACTACATCTATCATTGTCAGGCGTATCACTGACCATCAGATGAGCAACCTGACCGTTGAATTTCATCATCATCATCGGCTCATTAAACGTCCCACCGAGGGGCACGAGCCTACCCGTATAGGGTGTATAGGCCTTAGTCGTCCACGCGGGCCCAGTGCGGGTTGGACGACTTCACACACGACCTTTAAATCTCTTCGCAGGCGTGCATGAAGGTTTCCTCACGATGTTTTCCTTCACCGTAAGAGCCTCGGATAACATACATATAATTTCGAAAATCGAAAACATATTGGTACGTGGAGGGATTTGAACCTCAGCCTTCCCGGTAGGAGAGCAACAGTCCACACCATTGAGCCACCGACGCTCTAACACCATTTAATTTAATTTTACTTAATAAAAGTAAAATTAAAGGGTGTAATATATTTTAATTAGGGTGTAATATATTTTAGTTACCGAATAATGTAATGTAATAGTTAATATTTAATATATAATATCATTGCATGTTACAACTAATCTCCAAATATTGTTTGAGAAATATAATTCTAAGTCATTTTACTTAATTGGATTGGATGGCTAATATAACCAGATGGCTGCGACAGATACATATAAAATGAAAGGCAAGCAAACCATACCTAATTGTAGCAAGTGTAATAGGCCTATTGTTAGGCAGTGTGTATAAAACTTTATTCGAGTTGGTTTCGTAAAACCGGTCTGTTATGTAAAAACGTCTGCCATTACGATGCTTCTGTTTAAATCTGCGCAGTCACCGAGCTTCCTGAAACGTGCGCTGCATTAATGTTAACTGAAACGATGGTTTGTTTTGGCTGTACATGACAAATGTTTGTTTTGGTATTGCTTAAATTTAATAACAATAAACATAGACGTATAATATGAAGACTGCGCGCAAGCGGCGCAAGCGTGTCACCGAAAGGGACGGAAAGATAAAGCTAAGGGTTGCCCACCCAAAAAAAATTACCCATTCAATGACTAAAATAGTCTCAGTTTTTTATTCGTCCCTTTGTTGATAATTATTTATTTCCTCACAGTAACTAAACGTATGTGTCATGATCATGAGGCTCGGACATTTTTTAGTTGTTGAGTTTTTAGTTAAAATAACCCATCGCATTCGTGATGAAGATGACTTTTAATGAAGGAAGTAATAATAATAATAAATAAATATCGTTTATTACTCCATAAGGTTTACAAACTTGTGGTGAGACAGCTCTGTAAGTAATTGTATACTTGTGTCGGAGTGTCTCGCTCTTAGTGCTAGGTACATCATTGAGGTCTAAGGTATGCGCTGTGTGTCCGGTGAGTATCCCTTCAAAAAAGCACCGACTAAGTATCATACCTATCCTAGCACTTTGTATTTATAAAATATTAAGGTTTTATAAACAGAGTCTGCACAAATAACGATTAGCATATTTTTTAAAATTAAATACAGTAGATAGTAGTAGAAGCTTTAGGTGTACATTCGTGACGAAGGCGATGACTTTTAAAAAGGGAAGTAAGTATCGCAAATTACTTCAAAAACCCAGCTGTGGCCTTAACAACTTAGCATACATCGTAAATCAGGCATAATTTAACGAAAAGAGCTTCACCGTAACGTTGAACAAAAGCGAATTCAATTGGCCACCGCATAATGGGCCGCGTTCCGCCGGTTTGGTTTCTAAATTGGCGTAACCTGAACTGAAGGTTGGCTGCAAATGGTCCAGAAACATTTTAGGGGGCAAACGCAATGATTTACTGAAGCAAAGTCACGTCAAAGTCATATATCATAGGCACACCGTGGTATACCCAAATGAGTGTTTTTCTTGGCGCATCGATGGCAAAAACATATCGCATAAACAACTGAAAAGGCTTTTTCTGGCTGAACTCAATCCAACTTATGCTTCCACCAAAAGAGTTCAAGAGCAAGTCCATTATGAGTAAAAAATAATGAAAAAGGCCATATAATATATATATATACATACATATATATATGTTATATATGTTTGTTAGTAAATTACGCTGCTATTTCCAAAGAACCCTTTGTTGAACCTAAATCCCTTTATAATTAAATTAAGGTATATCTTAAATAACATTAAATTAAAATATAACTAATTCAAATATATTTACAAAAAGCCTAGAAACATAAATAAAAAAAGGTCGCCATCATGTGGAAAGGTGCCCAAGAGGCTGGTCACGTTGCCACGCTGAATTGCGAGGCTAATTCTCTGTCCGAGATAAAGACCGTATACCAGCGGTTTTGGAACCAAATGGGCTCATACGAAGCGATGGGAAGCGACCCGACGGGATGACACTCGTGCCTTGGAAGATGGGACGGCCTTTGGTTTGGGATGCTGTTTGTTAGTTAATAAAGTTATTTCTGTAAGGTAATTGTCCTGTTATTGGAAATATTAGTAATTTACCATTAAATAACTATATAAATATGCACTGACATTCACACAACGCCATCAAGTATTACGGATGCTAAACAACTGATAAACATACTTATATACATATTTTACATAGAAAACACCAAGTCCAATACAAACAGACATGTTTATGCACACAAGTGTAATGGTTGAGCTAACTTCTCAACCATTACACCAAATGGGTCGTCAAAGTTAAGACAAGTAGGTGGTCAGTCATTGGATCAGTAACCAAATAAGCCGTTGGTCCCAGCTAAAGATGATAGTTGTTAACCCTTTGATCGCCAGGATTCCAGAACCAATTGCTTCTAATGGGTATATTCGCCAGCGGCGGTAAGAGGGTTATTACCATCGCATTAGATCCTCGTGGTGGGTTACGGTCAAATCTCCTTTTACCCATTCTGAGTGTCAAGGGTTATGCACTGCGGAGGGACTTTATAGGCAGGATAATTTTGAGGGGCTATACACTGTGTTTCCGTATACTGTTATGAGATATCACAACATATTATAAAACCACAGACATCCGAATATACAATTATATATTATTATTATTCTGTATTGGGAAATCTTGTATAAAACAAAGTCGCTCTTTCTGTCCTCATTTACCTACGTCTGCCATCTTTAAAACTACGCAACGGATTTTGATACGGTTTTTTAATAGAAAGGGTGATTGAAGAGGAAGGTATATATGTATAATAATATCCATTAAATAGTGTACATACTGTTTTTTTGGGGTCTCAAATGTGATTCCATGAAGATTATAGGAAAGCTGGTAAATAAATAAAATCGATTAGGTAGTTTTCTGAGTTGTGCAAAACCATTGTAAACGGGGTTTCATTTTTATTAACTAACATAAAACTATTGTTCATGAAACTGAAACTAATCTTTAAAAATAACTTTATATTTTGCAACACCTATCAAGATATCTAGCGACATTGACTCCACTGAAATGTTTACAGCAAATATAACAATGATTGTGAAACCGTTATCTTATCAGTGGGATTTATCTCTCGTTAGATGGAATGTAAGAACTATATTTCATTTAGGAGCATATTCTTAAAGAAATTGTGTATTAAATTACTTCGTGTGCTTTAAAATGTATCTTTCCATAATACTTTAATGTTATAAAAACCAGCCTTAATTATATTATTAATTCCACAGATTTCCCAATACAGGAGATGGGGCAAGCCGCGTTTTTAAGTGCTACAAATGTAAGCTCAACGAGCATACACTGGCTGCCAGTTTACGCTCTGTGAGACGAGTCAAGACGCACGAATATTAGAAGAAATTACCGTTTTTTCCCAAAATGCCATCCTGTGCAATTGTAACATGCCATCATCGCAATGAATCAATTTTTAATCATCATCGCAATGAATTTACCAAGAAATATAATAACTTTTCACAGCTAAGAACCGCAAGAAATTGCGACACTGGGACTGCCTATAAACTTGGCGGCTTGTCCAGTCTAATTGTATATTCGGATGTCTGTGATTAATTCATTTTATTTTGCATAATTCATGCCAATTTATCTTTTGTAATATCAATTATCAAGGTATAATTCTAGAAGTCAGTTATTATTACACATAACATCTTATATTAAGCTATGAAATTGGTTAAGTAACCAACAAGATCATTTGAGATAGTCTGTAAATGGCTTATGTGAAAACGTCTTTTTGTTTGTCGATCGATGGATAAGAGGGAACGTGGGTGTAGAGGTGAGCACGTTCGGTTGACGATCGTGCAAGTTAAACTACCTCCGCAGCGGTCGGTTAGCGGATGGGTGCCCAATAATAGTATCTCTAGTTACCATATCACCAGCCCAAGACCGGATCCAGGTTAGGCGCCAGGAGGGGCTCACATAGTAGTAGTTAGGGTAAGAACTATAAAGTATTTTGTTAATATACGTTAGTATAGTACTTAAAAATAACTCAGGGGGGAGGTATTGACCCCCAAGCCCTTCCCCTTGGATCCGCCGTTGCACCAGCCTATAACGTCCACTGTAGGACACAGGCCTTCCCACACAGTGTAGTTAAGGGGAGACTAAAGTCGCCATAAATTACAATAAAAAAAAATATTCGATACATTATTATGAATAAATAAATATCCACTGGCATATACACAGCGCCATAGCCCCAAACTAACTATATATTATAATAATGGGTTCCAAACAACGGATTACATATTTAGTTTTTTTTTGTGAGATGTTCATGCACACAAATATTTGTTTATACTGCCCGGGGATAGAACCCGGAACCATAGTGTAGTAGCCGACGTCTCAACCATTACACCAAATGGGTCGTCATTTGATTATATTACTTACGGTAATTTTGTTTCAGGAAATACAGACTTTAATTAGTTTTGCCTTGCTCTGTCTACGGTGATACCTATCTTACGATAAATACCGTTTGTAGTACACTTGACATTCACTTTTACAACCTGTCCTCACTGTATAAGGCATTGAATTATAAACGAACAGTAATATTTATTATTTAATCGCAATGTCCGATGAATTGCTAAACTTAATTACTTTAAATTATTATCTGGTCGAGTTAGAAACATTAACCATCTTAATAACTCGTTCTTTTGGAGTTTCATTCGTGGTTGTTGTATCCTATTTAATAAAGTCGATATACGGATTATTTTTAAACGTGCGTTTATATATTCAGGCGTTTCTATCTTCTTTTTGGTTTCCTATGTTAAAATACGTGCGTCGGTGGCTCATTGGTGTGGTGCGTTGCCTTCCGATCTGTTGGGCAGTTAGCAAATAAAGGAGGGATGGGCAGATATAAAAAGTATAAATTCGTGATATGCTCACAAAACAACTGAAAAAAGTGTTCCGAATGCAGCGACGGCACACATACACATATATATTTTTCATGTCAATTTTGTTTGAGGTATGCATATTTAAAGGTCTATTTATGCAAGTGTCAATTGACATCAAATCTTCTTTGTCACATGAATAAGGCCAAACAAAATTGGCCGGTACTTATATGGATGACACACTCCGTTATTTTGTGAATCACATTTATCGCTTTCGCAATTAACTATATGACACGGAAACATAGTTTTCGTTGTTGTTGCATTATTGTGGTGTTATCACAAGTACATTGTTTTGTTAGCCGTTACTCGTTCACAGCAAATGACAAATATACTTCGGAATACTAAGTATAATAAGTACCCATATGCTCCAGTTCGGATGTACCGTTGTCTTTTGCGATTATTTTCTTTCTTCGGTGATTGTTTATTTGTAAACACTCCCTTAGCCACTTCAGAATATAGCGGTAAGAAAATAAAAAAGTATTGTTTATGTTGAAATATTTTTTCCCGCCCGGCCCGTATTTTAAAAGAAGACTCAAGCGTTAATCTTAACTTAAATAAAGTTGGAAAGGGATAGCGCTACATAAGATAAATAGTGGCATCTCTTTCTAACACTATTTAAGTACCGATCAACGCTTGAGTATCCCGTATTAAAGGGCCATAGTTCAACTACTTACAGGATAACCAAATTGTTATTGTAGTAAACCGTGTGGTATATTTAACTATTTACCAGTGTATCATGTTAAAGTCCTCTAAAAGGGCTTTTTGTAACTTACTGGAATACCGGTGTCATAGCTGAGGATCTAGTTAACATTATTGCGACACTTGCCAATTAACTATGTAATGTACTTTTCTTAGTGGCCGACGAAAAAACTAATCACAATGACTAACTCGACTAGCTCCGCAATTATTCAATGCGATTAAATCGATTAAACACATTATAAGTCATGTAACCGAATAAGCTGATTGCTGGGTGCGTACAACAAAAGTGAAAATTGCCAATGATCGCTGAAACTGGAACACTCTCAATCATCTCTAACAGTAGCGATAAAACAATTTGTAATAATTGCAGGCTCTCGCTGGCGTCGCGCGTTTGTATGTTAGGGTTGACACTTCTTCGTCACCTCGCAACGTTCCCATTGACACTTCTTCGTCACCTCGCAATTTTCCCATTGACACTTCTTCGTCACCTGCAATGTTCCGATTGACACTTCTTCGTCACCTCGCAATGTTCCCATCGACACTTCTTCGTCACCTCGCAATGTTCCCATTGACATTTCTTCATCACCTCGCAATGTTCCCGTTGCCCCCCGGGTCGGCTTGTCGGGCTCGATGCAAGTGAAGCACATACAGTAAGGGATACGTTAGCAACTTACGAGAGCGTCGGTGGCACATTGGTGTGGACTGTTGCCCTCCTACCGGGAGGGCTGAGGTTCAAATCCCGCCACTTACCAATGTGTTTTCGAATTTTCGAAATTATATGTACGTTTATCTGAAGGCATCAGTCCTCCGCCTGCGAAGAGATTCAAAGGTTGTGCGTGAAGTCGTCCAACCCGCACTGGACCCGCGTGGATGACTAAGGCCTAATCGCCCTATACGGGTAGGCTCGTGCCCCTCGGTGGGGACGTGTAATGAGCTAATGATGATGATAGCAACTTACCGCTCCCGTGTCTTCTGAGACTTTGTGAAAGTAGAGTACGCAGATTAGTGGGTAGAGCGGAAAAAAGGGTTAACACATATGGATCATCGATGTGATGTGCCCAGTTGGTCTCATGAGGTGTAATGATTACAAAGTCAGCGAAGGGTTTTTAGTTCCAGGCATTCATTTTTGCGTACATAAACATCTGGTGGAGGCTGGATGATAAAAGCATAGGACCGAGATATCTGGCGCAAAATGCGACCTATGTCCAGCAGTGAACTGCGATTGAAGGTTGAAGAGATAGAAATATGTCTGTTTGTATTGATCTGGGTTTTCCGATGTATATTATTTGTGTACAAAGTACAACAAAGTATACAAGTAGGTTTATCAGTTGTTTAGTACCCATACTACACCACGCTTAAATTTGGGCTAAATGGCGCTATGTGATATTTTTATGATATATTTTTTTTACTTTCTTATTATCATTTTAGCCAAACAGTTTTCTGATCGATTAGCCTTATTTTGGTAGCCACTATCCATTACCTGTCGCACTAGTCCAATGCATTTTGACAATTGGGTAGACCTTTGTTCGATTTTGGCAGACACAGGTAGGAAGGTAAGGTTGATTCCCGAATTGCAAAAGCTTAAATCTCTACATGTCGTGTTAAGTGGAAAGCCTATTCAGTGGCAGCCCTAAAGGCGCGTCATGTGGCGGCATGCGCGCGTGCCGATGCGCGCTTTCACAGCCGCCACTTTCACGGGTTTAGCATTCGGTGCGAGCGTCGCGGTCTTACGTCAAAGTGCTTACTGCTCCCCCATAAGGGTTGCTATGAATACTAAAGCCATAAAAAACGCGCTTGGTAAAGTACTTAGCATACTTTTATTCAATTTCATATTTATATCTGAATATAAAGTGACAGAATGTAATGGCGCAAAAATTAGAGGAGCCAAACTATAACTCACGAGGGTAGGGTTGGGCATAAAAATATAAATACTCGTCGCATCGAAACTATTTTTAAAAGATTTATTCAAATAAGGATATTGAGCGGAAGTTATTGAGGGAGGCCTATGTTCAGCAGTGGACATCATGTGGCTGATATGATGATGATGAAGATATTGAGTTTGTATTACTGAAACCGAGGTACTTGGTTTAAGTCATGGTCTCAGACACGACTATTTTAAAACTAACGTTCAGCTCATACGTTGTGTTTGAATCATAAATATTTGCTAAAATATAGGCAGGACAAGAGATGTCGTAGTCTTGACAACGAACTAATTATACATACATAACTTTTGCAAAGGTATTGTTGTTTTTTTTTTCTTTATCATAAAATTAATGGGTATAAGGGACAAACTATATATATTTCGTTCAACGGGCATAGGATGCAGGGTGTTAACGTACAATATAAAATATCTTATTCTTCTAATGATAGCCTTGTCTCAGCGCTGCTTAACTAATGAATGCGTTGCATGAATATATTTAC
This sequence comes from Leucinodes orbonalis, assembly GCA_019425675.1. Lineage (NCBI taxonomy): Eukaryota > Metazoa > Arthropoda > Insecta > Lepidoptera > Crambidae > Leucinodes > Leucinodes orbonalis. The sequence goes on from PQWD01001147.1 coordinate 32,826, forward strand.
ATGTGTTTATGATGATAGTCATTGATAGAAATATTCCTTCCTATATTTACTTTCAAAATTCATTTCAAATCAAAGTTATTGGTTTCCTTTTACACAACATTCATAATGTTAAAGTGTAGGTATCACTTACCATGAGTTAAGTGCAAGGTTTACTAATAACATAAAATGAAACCTAAAATCATCATCTTCTAATTAAACGTCTTTACTGAGAGGCACGAGCCTACTCGTATAGGTTAGGCCTTAGTCGTTCACGCGGGCCCAGTACTGATTGGCTGACTTCCCGCAACTTTGAATTTCTTTGTAGGCGTGTGCAGGTTTCCTCACAATGTTTTTCTTCACCGTAAGGGCGTCGGCTGAACATATAATTTCGAAAATACATTGGTACGTGGCGTGATTTGAACCTGCACCCTCCATATCGAAAGGCAACAGTCTACACCAATGAGCCACGGACGCTTTATCTAATTTATTTTTTCGTGACTGTGCAATTAATATACCAACATGAGTATATTTAACAGCACATGAATGGGTTGTCACCATTAATTACAGCCCGTAAGCGAATTCGTGATGTAAGACTTACAATTAGAATAGGGAAGTGAGCCGAAGACTACTTTGTAACCACCAAAGACAATTCATTCACACGGAAAAAATGTTTTATACATGTGAGAACTTAGACATCACACTGTAGAGAACGCCTCCTGTGCGGGGACTTGGTGTGTTGCAGTTAGATTAACGTAGACATTTTATAACTGTACCTAACTTCATATTATAACAATGCTTTAACATGTAAGAGATCATACTCGTAGTTTGGACAGTAACGATGGAATTTTACTTAGAGTAGGTGCTAATAATAAAACGCTACTCGTATAGTTAAAATAGTAAAACAAAATTAGTTTATTTATTTTCCGACTATAGTACACCGATGGTTATGCTGTGTGGATTATGTTATTATATCGATATCCTTCCGATCCACAATAACATGTGCCTTCCAAAGGACCGGACCACTGTTTGGCCCGGTCCTTTGCCAAACAGCCAAACAGTGGTCCGGTCCTTTGGAAGCAACTGTTATTATAAAAAATGACATAATTTTTTTTTTAATAGCTTTCGTATGGTGGGTTAAGGTCCAATCTGTCCATAGCCTCATGCTGTGCCCTGCAGTGAGGAAGATCTGTGCGGAGAAAGTTATAGGCTGATGTTGGATGATGACCATGAATAGAAGAAAGATAGGAAAGATTTGTAAAATCCGATTACCCAGTTGAACAGCAACATACACGTCAGTAATTAATAAAGCGCACTTATCATTCGCCTTGGCTTTGTTTTGGCGACAATGGCGACGCTTCCGATTACATTAGCGTATGTCACTTCCAGGTTGTCTTCTTTCGGAGCTGTTGTAAGAATAAATAATCACACAGCGCCATCTAGTCCCAAACTAAGCAATAAGCCTGTAATGAAGTTACTAAACAACGGATAAACATACTTATATAATATTTTTAAATTTTTATTTATTTATTTCAATTGCATAACATATGTATTTCATAAGATTTTACAATATTGGGTCGTGATCATATGGACCCTGGAAGGGTGTTGCAATTTAACATTAACATAAATCCTATTTACATTAATATTGATTTAGACATTTAGTACATTATTTAAATCAGTCAATAACAAATCAATATAATATCAAAATAGAGAAAATAAAACACAATAAAGATTATTAAATTAGCAATAATAGTAAGTCAAATTAAAATATATTTAACAAAAATATTATAATATGTCAATATGTATGTCAAATACTACTATATACATAGAAATACCAAGAATACTATGTATAATATGTATGTCAAATACATACATATTATACATAGAAAACACCAAGACCAATACAGACATGTTCATGCACACAAATATTTGTACTGCTCGCTGCTCCGGCATCGAACCTGGAACCCTTGGTGTACAGCCGATATCTCAACCAATTGCACCATATGGGTCGTCAATAATAATTGTAATGGATTGTCACAACATTGGGTTAGTGTTAGGGGTAAGGTTTTTCCGTGGTCGAAGTGGGCACAGCGGTTGGTTTAGATAGATAACAGGGAGGTTGTGGGTTCGAATCACACGGGGAAATGTCCCTTTTGTGATAGTTCTTAGTTTGTGTAGGACATTGCAACTGCGAGGCACATATCTTCCCGCACAGCATAGCTATGCGGAGTTTGCTGTGCGGGAAGTCAAGACAAAAGAACTATATATGTTTGACGACCCATATGGTGCAGTGGTTGAGACGTCGGCTGCTACACCAAGGGTCCCGGGTTCGATCCCCGGGCAGTACAAACATTTGTGTGCATGAACATGTCTGTTTGTGATTGTCTGGGTGTTTTCTATGTATAATATGTATTTATTTACAAAACAAATGAAAATAAGTATATTTATCCGTTGTTTAGTACCCATAATACAGGCTTCACGCTTAACTTGGGGCTCGATGGCGCTGTGTGAATGTCAGTGGATAATTATTATTATTATAGGTGTCCATTTGTTTCAGGAAAGTGAGTTAGTGGTACCTACTGCTGTAGCACTCACGTCGTGGCGGGAACTCAAGACTGACTGTGTATGTATATACTAAACTACATTTATGATATTGGTTATTTATTTATTTAGGACAGCCAAAAAAACAAACACCATTCATACTTCCAAACTAATATCATAAATGTGAAAGTATCTCTGTCTGTATGTCTGTTTGTTACGCTTTCACGCCTAAACGGCTGAACGGATTTTATTGAAACTTGGTATGTTGATAGAAGGTAACCTAGAATAGGTTTTAGGCTACTTTTTGTCCCGTTTTAACCCCCCATTTCCCTAAAATGGGGGTTGGAAGTTTGTATGGAACATTCGCAATTTTTGTAGTACGACGCTGAAATTTGGTATGCGGACTATTTTTCAGAAACGAAAAAATATGGCATATATTTTTTTTTAAATCCACCCCCAAACCCTTCAAATAGGGGAGGAAGTATCATATCCGATTTTTCGCAGTTTTTAAGGTAGAAAGCTAAAAATTGGTATGAGGTCTGTAAGTCACAAACAAGAAATCTTTCATTTTTCTTTTTTCGGAAATCGGCCCCAAAAGCCTTAAAAGAGAGGGGAAGGGGGGATATTATACCGGACTTTTTTCAGCATATATATATATATATGTTACAAAATGTAAACCTTTAGATTTAGGGGGAGGGGATTCCTAAGAATAGTGTTATATATATATATATATAATCCTAGGTTTAGTTATATAATATATATATATTTCCACAAAATTTACCTCAAAACCTTTTAAATTGGGGGGAAGGGAATAGGGTGGGGAATCCTTTGTATAGTGATGTATATAAACATATGTACATATATATATATATATATATATATATACATATTTGGAAACGGACTTCAAAACCTTTAAACTTGGGCGGGGGATTCCTATGTATAGTCATATATATATAAAATAAATAAATAAATATCCACTGACATTCACACAGCGCCATTTAGCCCCAAGTTAAGCGTCAAGCCTGTATTATGGGTACTAAACAACAGATAAACATTAGTGCCAGTAATGAGTAGAATAATGTAAATGTAATCTTGTCATGTCACTAATAATTATAATCTTTGTCATAGTTTCGCTTTCAGGGTGGTAACCACAATCTCTTAAAACAGTATTGTTATAATGATAATTGTTTCAGAAAAGACGAAGTAATATTATTGTAACACTGTTTTAAGATATGGCGGTAACTCCCCATGTAGTTATTCAGTAGCTAGGTAGGTATTTTCTTAACATAATCTATGGCTCTGTTGACTGATGCGCATACAAAAACTGACCGCATCTTGACACACTTTTGATGCTAGGGAGTCAGTCCATATTTTTTATATGTCTTTTTAACCGACAATTTTTCTAAGCTCAGTTTGCTTTGATTTTTGAATGGGCTCTATTTGAATTTCATTAGTATGTCAGCATGGTTATGAGGTTGTACCTCTCAAGGCTGTGCGATAACATACTCACACATCAAAATGCGTGGCATGAGTGCAAACCATGGGACTTTGTGACCACTTCAAGGTCTACCACATTTACATGCCATTACATGAACCTCAGCCCACCTGGTAGGAGGGCAACAGTCCACACTATTGAGCCACCGATGCGCAAAAATGTTACACCTGCCACGTTGGATGATGGTATCAATTATGACCTGCGAGTGGTCAAGGCAATAGAGATCGGCGCGTGTACTTACGGTACCTTATTCTGAAATTAATCGCTTCTCATTAAAAATATAAGAAGGAACATAGTTGCGATTTCTCATCATAATAATAAAAAGATTTAAATGCAGTGTAATTGAAGCAAGTCACAGTATTAAATATTCAACTGATATACACCGTCGCTGAGGGATTGGTGGAAGTTATTGTAAAGTGAGCTGCCGATGGATGAGACTTAGTCAAATAAACGACACGGAAGACAAAAAAAAGTAATGTTTACAAATGCAAAGTAATGTAAGAAATGGAACTTATTATTTTCTATTGAATCTGTTTTAGAAGTCAATTCTTCAATTTTTTTCTTTATTTTTTTAAATGTTTCCAATGCAAAAATGTTTACCTTGCAGTTATTTACGAACTTAAGTTTCGTATGTTATATTCTCCACGATTGTTCATTCAACATTTTAATTACCGCTAGCTACTATTTGCATTTATAATTTGCAACATCAGCGATAGGCTCTAATTATAATTTGAGCTGACGTCTTTAATTGAATGTTACCTTATTCACAAGTTGAAAGGTCAAAGTCAAAGACTACGAAATATCAAGACGCAATTTATAAGTATTAATGCAATTGTCTTTAATAAGAGTTTTGCTCATGTTATTTTAACTCAGCATAAATTTTACTCAGCGTAATAAAAAAATATTTTTTACAAAACAGTTCAGAAGTGGCTTCGTCGTTTCGTCGTCTCATTGGAATGGACTGATGCCTTCCATTCTGGCGGTTCAAATCCCGCCACGTACCAATGTTTTCGAAATTTCGATATTGTATGTACGTTAATCCGATGCTCTTATGGTGAAGGAAAGCATCGTGAGGAAACCTGCGCACAAAGAAATTTAATGGTTGTGCGTAAAGTCAGTCAATTCGCACTGGGCCCGCGTGGACGACTAAGGCCTGTATACTTTACACGGGTAGGGTCCTTTTCTTTTCGCTACTTTCCTACTTATATATTTAATCCCAAGACACCTTATATCGATAACTGATTTTGGTACAGTGCTTACGTGTTTAATCAGGATATATTGGACTAAAGGTACCTATATTTATGAATATCGTGCTCTATCGCGTAAAGTCAGCTAACTGGAATTTCATTAATTACTAGACATGTAAAAGACAACGTATAGTAAGAACCACACATGTTTTGCAGTGTAAAATTATCCATCCCTCTCTCGTTCTACTTCTGTATCCATACCTACCTATTCAACCTATCGCAGTCCACTGCTGGACATAGGTCTCCCCCATTTCGCGCCAGATATCCCGGTCCTCCGCTTTCCTCATCCAGCCTCCACCAGCGACCTTTCGCAAGTCGTCGGTCCATCGGGCCGGAGGGCGTCCTACGCTACGCTTGCCGAGACGCGGTCTATATCCATAGTAGGTACCTATTTGTTTTTATAAAGTGTTGTACTTGTGGTATTGCTTATATATTTTTTTGAAATCTCTTTTGGCCCGAAACACAGCTACTTAAAGCAAAACCATAACTGCAACAGCGCGGTACCGAACTAGCTTTACGGTACATCTTAAAATAGCACGAAATCACAGACATCCGAATATACAATTAGACTGGACAAGCCGCTAAGTTTATAGGCAGTCCCAGTGTCGCAATTTCTTTTCGGTTCTTACCTGTGAAAAGTTATTATATTTCTTCGTAAATTTACTGATTCATTGCGATGATGGCATGTTACAATTGCACAGGATGGCATTTTGGGAAAAAACGGTAATTTCTTCTAATATTCGTGCGTCTTGACTCGTCTCACAGAGCGTAATCTGGCAGCCAGTGTATGCTCGTTGAGCTTACATTTGTCGCACTTAAAAACGCGGCTTGCCCCATCTCCTGTATTGGGAAATCTGTGCACGAAATAGACCAAGTCAAAATGGCAGCAATGACTGATCACTGGCAGGTCAACTGAATTCCTTCTTCTATCAAAATGACATACATTTTATATGGTGTTATAGCACCATGACATCACGCTTTTTCGATATCAACTGACGCACTTTGTAACTTTCATATATGAACATAATTACAAGCAAAGGGTTTAATATAATGAGCTTTGAGTTTATATGAACTGAGTTTACATCCCCGTCGTACCTACGGTTTTATTCTGAATCTGGTTTTTTGTACATTACTTTTTATGTCGTAGGTGTCATCTTGTGGTAAGTGATACGCCTGACTATGGCGATGCAGTGTTGATGGAAATTAATAACTGCAGGTAGTCATTATTTTCCGTCAACACTGCCCACGACTGATAGACAGTTATTATTCTCCATCGATGCCGCACTGCAACCGTCACACGAGACAACAGATGTTAGGTCTCTTATACCCGGTAATTTTACTAGCTACAGTGCCCTCATCCCTTAATACAGAAGAACAAAACATTCCTATTTTACGGGACGTTATCTGGCACTGCCGTGGTACCTAGACGACTCAGTACAATAAAATTAAAAGATAAGAAAATATAACCCTTCAAAGCTATGCTGTGTGCGAAGGCCTGTCACTGAAGTGGGAGTGGTAATTTGCTGATGATGCTGATTTAAAGGAACCAGTGAAAATTATGTCTACGCAGCGCTGTCTAATCAGAAAACGCACGGCGACAAATCACAGCAGCCGAATTACATTACATCTGATAGCGTACGAGTGAAAATACTAATTAAACACAGCTCTAACGAGTGGCAATGTAATGCCTACATCGGCCGCATCCCTATTCTGTGTGCACTATATCGAAGGAATAAGACATTTTTAAGCAAAATCAGTGCTCATTGGTTTGGATTGTTGGGCGTCGGTGGCTCAGCGGTGGGGACTATTGCCTTCTGATCTGGAGTGTGCAATCCTACCACGTATTAATGTATTTTGGATTTTTGAAATAATATGTACGCTTATCCAAAGCTCTTAAACTGAAGAAAAACATCGTGAGGAAACCTGCGCACATCTACTAAGAAATTCAAAGACTTCGTAGGCGTGAAGTCGACAATCCGCACTGGGCCCGAGTGGACTACTAAGACCTATACACAACCTTACAAACATTACGGGTAGGCTCGTGGCCCTCGGTTGGGACGTATAATAAGCTGATGATGATGAAGGAAAATCGGTGCCCCGAAGTTTGAAAGAGACTAAGACCTATATAACAAAGATCTAAGGTTAAACATTATTTAAGCACAGATCTTTGTAGCGCAATAAAAAATGTCTTCTCTAAATAGAATGATACATACTTTTATAGGTGGTACGTTCTCGGTACTAATTACCAAGTCTGGGGTAGTACCTATCACCGCAGTGCCAGATATCGTCCCGTAAAATAGGGAGTGTTTTGCACATTTGTGTTTTGGGATGAGGGCACTGTAGCTACTCGTAGTATAATTACCGGGTATAAGACACTTAACACATCTTTCATCTCGGTGACGAGCTCAGGGCAGTGTTGCCGGAAAATAATGACTAACTATTGTTATTAATTTCCTTTAACACTGCATCTGTTATGGTCAGGCGTATCACTTACCACCAGGTGAGCGCACGGACCGTTCCTTACACTTGTGTCATAAAAAATCTCATCATGTCCTCTGTCACGATGTATAAAAAAAAATATTGTTCGATTAGTATAAGAGATGGTGGGAAGTATTGCGAAATCTCCTTCTATTTGTGTCCAGTGTGCATAATGAGTGAAACAGCGGGCACCACGATATAAAGTCATACGTTCGTAAGCCATTATCATCATCAGCTCATTAAACGTCCCTACCGAGGGGCACGAGCCTACCCGTAAAGGGTGTACAGGCCTAGTCGTCCACGCGGTGCGGATTAGACGACTTCACGGATATCCTTGAATCGCTTCGCAGGCGTGCGCAGGTTTCCTCACAATGTTTTTCTTCACCGTAAGAGCGTTGTATAAACGTACATTTAATTTTAGAAAATTCGAAAATACACTGGTACATCCATGAGGTATATGATGTATGCAACGTTTTTTTTAAATATTTCCAATAAACCTTGTAGTAGTATGTAAAAAGTTATTATAAGGCATTGATTGTACGTTTCAGAATACGTTAATCAGTGTTAAAGTTATGCCTGGATTGATTCATGTCTAGCCGCTAAGCAGAAAGCGTTGCGGATGCAATTTATGGACTAAGATTTGCTTTACACCGACCAAATGGTAACACGATGGAATGTAATACATCAATCGCTCAGTGTTACTTTTTAATTTTAACTGCTTCTGTCTTAGTGGAAAAGTGAAAATATACACCGGAATTTTACGTTTCTTTTCGTTACTCTTTTAAAGAACAAAAAACGTTGTCATGTTTAGAAGTAGCTAAAGTAATGTTCTTTTTTTTCAAGTGAAATCAATGTGATTTATTCTTTTAGTTATACTTAAAGGTTCTCAATAGGAATGTCTTATTTATATTCAAAATAGTTTCTTTATAACCTGCCAACAGAGGCGTCGGTGCAATATTATTTACGCTTATCATTTTTTTTTGAACGAAATGCGATTGTATTCCTTTCAATGGTTTCCATCGCTATAGCTACGTACTGGTAATTACTAGTCCAACGTTTCACTGTGGAGATTGGGTCATAACCCAACAGGCGGTCCCAAAATTCCACCACCTGTCGGGGGAACGTATGTCTATTGTTCGCGATAGAAAAATTTTAAAAAATGTTTGTATATAATGCTCATATCCTTGGAATAAGGTTTAACAGTTTAATATTTACTTTAAATTAAAACATTGACCATGAAGCCGTTAAATTGGATTACTACAAGGTAATAATAATTTCCGTAGTTCCTGTAAGCATGGGATATCAATAAAAAGACAATGCTTAAACGCAGGCAAAAAAAATGAAAATGCGTTGCGGTGTAGGCAATTATGCACAATAGCTTGTTTGTCACGCGACCATCTTGGTAAAAGTGGAAGTGAGATTAGCAACGAGCCGCATGGATTTGCAGTAGTATCAGGTTGTTTCATAATTAGATATTTCCCGCTATGATTATTAAATATGTTCGGACATAGTTGTTGCCGACCCATTTGGTGTAGCGGTTGAAACGTCGACTGCAACACCAAGGGTTCCGGGTTCGATCCCCGGGCAGTACAAACATTTGTGTGCATGAACATGTATGTTTGTAATGGGCTGGGTGTTTTCTATGTAGAATATGTATGTATTTACAAAAAAAAATGTATGTAAGTATGTTTATCCCTTGTTTAGTACCCATAATACAGGCTTCACGCTTAACTTGGGGCTTGATGACGCTGTGTGAATGTCAGTGGATATTTATTTTATCTATTTATAGTAGAGCGTCGGTGACTCATTGGTGTGGACTGTCGCCTCCGATCTTGTGGGTGCAGGATCAAATCCCGCCATGTACCAATATATTTTGAAATTTTCGAAATTGTATGTACGTTTATCCATCTTACGGTGAAGGAAAATATCGTGAGGAAACATGCAAGCCTGCGGGAGAGATTCAAAGGTTGTACGTGAAGGTCTGCGTGAACTACTAAGGCCTATACACCCTTTACGGGTAGGCTCGCACCCTCGGTGGGGACTTATAATGAGCTGAGGATTGATGATGATGAACTATAGATAAACAAATACTTAAACCTTAAGGGTACCCTTCTCTCTTTCTTTTAAGCTATCATAGTCAATTGCAGGACACAGGTATCACCATTTTCCGTCAAATGTCTCAGTCTTCCGCTTTCATCCAGCCTCCACCAGTACCCTTTCGCGAGTCGTTGACCATCGGCCAGAGGGCGTCTTACGATACGCTTGCCACCCGTTCTTCACTCCATAATAATGGAAATAAGATAGTATGTGATTTAAATGACAATAAATAAAAATAACTATATTCCATCATATAATTACACATAATAAGTGTAGGAATTCAACATTAGAAGATAGCAGAATGTGAATGCTCACAAAACATGTAAAATTTGGGAGAACTATAGCTTCAGCTTAATGTAAGAGGAACAGTTACCAACTCTCAAAAATATTTATCCCTAAGTTGGTGACAAAAACCCCTAAACTGGCCTGATTTCTTTTGTTTCCTCCCTAATAATACATAAATATAAATTCATAAAGGAAAGTTCCGGTAAGAGAAAAATGGCGACGAATAGTTATATGACCACTCTGCCAACTGCCAAGAGTGTAGACGACAAAGAAGAAGCAGCTTAAGCTACTATAATCCTGTGTTCCAGAACTCCAGGAACTCCCACCTGGACTATGACTTACCTACTATAATTCTCTTTCGTTGTTTAAAGTGCAGATACCAGTTTCGCACATAGTTCAAATTTTTGTTATAGATTAAGCTTAATCTTGTACAATAATAATAATAAAAAAATACACTTCTTCAATTACTGATCTTTGACGCCATAAAAGGATCACTCGAAGGTTTTGAACTTTATTTGTATTCCTTTCAGTGCGTGTATAGGTATTCTTAGAATGGTATACTCGGGTCAATCAAAGGAATAGCAGACGTCAATACCTCACTGGGAGTCGTGTCACAATGGTGTTGGCATCTATTGTCAATTGTTTTATTTTGTTAAAACACCGGCTTGACAAAGTAGGTCAAGTACAATCGCTAATCTGTTTTTGTAGCTGTTGTGGTCTAGTGGTCAATGCGTTTAGATTGATGCATGATCCGGGGGTGGTTAGGTGCGAATCTCGAGAGGAAAACCACAGTGAAAATCTCTCTGTACGGTTTTTCCCAGTTAGGTCAGGAAATGGAAGGTTGATTCCATTGATAGAAATATACAACTCAATAGTTGAATCACTTGGTAGTCCAAGAAGAAAGATGATTGCATTTTTCGGAAGGTTAAGCCGATCGTCGATCCCGGGAACACTCTTCCGTGCTTTGGCTAGCACTTTAAGCTGTCGGTCCCGGCTACAACCTTAGGAAGCCGTTAAAACTCACGAATCTGCATTGGGCTTGCGTTGCGTTACAGCCGGACCTCCCTATATGTATGCTGCATGGAAAGGCTATGTCTTTATTATGGTGATTTTATCCTTCCTTAAAAATGCCAACCGAAGTGTTTTTACTAGTCGGCAAGTGTGCCATTCGATCCGCCTACCGGCCGAATGCCCTGAACTGATTTGTTCTCGGAATCAATTATACCCGTTCGGAAAAGGTTTAATGACTTGTCACGATCGGGAAGCAAAAAGATTTGGAAGCGATGCGGTCATCGACCGCGTAACAACACATAACGCGAATGTTTGTTTCTTTGCAATCGAAATTGCAGCTATCGACAAAATGTCGAAGTTTGGGTGCCGTTCGGTTAAGTTGGATAAAGCAATCATTTTAATATTGTTTTGCAATAATTGGTTCAGACATTTTAACAAAATAAAATAATTAATACTAGACATTCTACAGTACATTGTCCCCACCGAGGGACACGAACATACCTGTATAGGGTGTCTAGACCTTAGTTGTCTACGGGACCAGTGCGAATTGCGAATTGGCAGACTTAACGCACAACCTTTGAATTTCTTCGTAGGCGTGTGCAGTTTCCTCACTATGTTTTCCTTCACCGTAAGAACGTAACAACGTAAATATAATTTCGGGAATTCGAAAACATTGGTACGTGGAGGGATTTGAACCTGCACCCACCAGATCGGAAGACAACAGTCCACACCCAATGAGCCACCGACGCTTTAGCTAGAGATTATGGATTAATAAACTTTTGATGATGGGGGAGACCTATGTCCAGCAGTGGACTGCGATAGGTTGAAGAGAGGTAAGACAAACTTTTGATGTAAAATAGGGTATACTAATGTATGATAGGATAGTTACTTACCCATAGGCATAGATCAAGATAAGATAATCCTTCCAACGGTAAGAAAACATGAAAGAAATTCATCACAATAGTGAGCCTAAAACGTCCCACTGTACGACACAGGCAGGATATATTTTTGTACATATATACATAGGTATTATACATAGAAAGCATCAAGACCAAACAGACATGTATTGCACACAAATGTTTGTACGGCCCGGAGATCGAACCCGGAACGCTTGGTGTAGTAGCCGATGTCTCAACTATTACACGAAATGGGTCGTCAAATCTTAAAAAATAAAAACCTTTGTTTGCATGGTTCTTTATGCCTGCATAAATATGATGGGATGATGCAGCAACCAAAGTGATTCTTGGCCATTGACAAGTCCGTTCATCATCATCAGCTCATTAAACGTCCCCACCGAGGGGCACGAGCCTACCCGTATAGGGTGATTAGGCCTTAGTCGTCCACGCGGGGCCCAGTGCGGATTGGACGACTTCACACACAACCTTCGAATCTCTTCGCAGGCGTGCATGAAGGTTTCCTCACGTTGTTTTCCTTCACCGTAAGAGCGTCGGATAACGTACATATATTTTCGAAAATTCGAAAATACATAGGTACGTGTCGGGATTTGAACCTCAGCCCTCCCGGTAGGAAGGCGACAGTCCACACCACTGAGCCACCGACGCTCCAAGTCCGTTATCATTCCGTTATCTACAATGTTTTCGTATTCCATTGTTGAAGCTTAGCAGAATAAATACTCCATAGCGACAATTTATCTTTATTGTTTTTTTTTGGATGGAGGATCATTGGCAAATTCTTTTGTATCGATATCACTTGAGAGAACATTGCATTATTCGCTTCATCCAAAAGTCGATTGATCCCCCGTTAAGTCATAAATTACAGATCCTGGGGTGGCTGCACCTTTCAAGTTGACTGTTATGTTTCCAACTTGCTCAGAAACGTTAACCTTGTAATTTGAGTCAATGATACCAAAACATTTGATTCTTTTGACTTTGATTATTTTTTGTGAAGAAAATGTTTCTGTAATTATGTTATGATTTCGAGTGTGAGGTGATCAATCCTTTCTATATTTGCTTAGATATTTAATAATTTTGCAGAGCTTTGTTTCAATAAATTTTAGAATATGTGAATCTTTAAGTGCAAGAATTATTCGATTAAAAATATTACATTTTACTTCTGGAAATAGGTCTCTTTTTTGCGCTATATATCCTGTCACTGTAATATCCTTTTCCAGTCTCCACAAGCGATGTGTATCCAAGTTTAATTTATAAGTATTCAAAATTAAACTGTTTTCATTGTGCAAGAATGCTTTTTATCTCAGCCATGATCCAATGTTATATTTGTGAATTGGAAGTCACGTGCGGAGCGAAGACAGAACAAATCGCGTCGGTGGTTATCTTGATCTTTTTGACAGCGGAAATATCCATTATTTGTGCTATATTTCTTTGTTTTTACCTATATAGACTTTAAACTTACTTAATATAAGTAGATTTTTATCATTATGAGAGTTAATATTTACCTCATCATATATTGTAATTGAATTCGATATTGGTTATTCTCAAGAAGGAGTCAAGAAGTGGAGACGAAGAAGTGCAAGTTAAATCATCGAATATAATCACGACTATTATTATAAAGCAATAGAACGCTAGTTCTAAGCAACTCGTGAGTCGATTTGAATTATTTCGAATAGAATATTCCAAATTGCTAGCAATTACCATGCTCGAACGCAAGCTCAGTGCCCAGTCATTCTCATAAATATCTTTCTAAATTGCTTATTTTCAGCGCCAAACATGATTCATTGTTAATTCAAGTGTTCTTATGCCTTCGTTTCTTTTATAGTATTTTTTAATATGTACACTTTAAACTCAATCATAACATTCATTCAAGCAGATTGAATTTCAAAACACTCAATTCTATTGTTCTCAAGATTAATCAAAATAGTCTTTAGCATTCGACATGCAGGTTTGCAAAATATTGAGAGCCGAAAGGTGATTTTCTTAGAAAACCAAAAAGTTATTCCCAAACCGGATACTTATTAAACCGGAGTAAAATTTCAAACTGATTGTGATTCGAAATGCACCTGGAACGGTGACAAAAAGTGGAACCTGAGCGTGAGGTCGCTGCGAAAACATCTGAGGACGCAGAGGCTGCACCGCGAGCGAGAGGCACGACCGTCATGTTCCACTCACATACACGATTTCTCGCCATCGCCAGTGCCGCGCCAGCCGCTGACAAAACAGTACGTTCTGTCACCGATTTGTCCCGAAGTTTTCACGTAATATAAAACATTGTCGAAGTCCGTGTGATTTGATAACCCATTAACAAATATCTAACGAACATTAATGATCGAATAACGAATTTAATGGTGTTGTGAACAAGTGCATCTATTGTAAGAAGAGCCACCTACCTGAGCGACGCGTGGCGGAACATAAAAACAAACTCTCGTGTACCGAATGCTCCCCGGCAATAATTAGTTTGGCAAAAGTGAGTGTGTGTTCTGTGGACGCTTGATGGTTCAATTAGAACTAGTATAGTAAGCTTTGTTTGTATTCATTTGTGCCGCTCCTGTCTGGAACTCTGGATTTACGGATGTTGAAGTTGGTTAGTGTTTGTTTTTTAATTTGCTTCTACTAAAGCTTCTTCAGCCACTTGGGTTGTTTCTGGTTTTGGTTCGATTTTTTGTGTGTTAGCGTTATAATTTTATGAATCTATTACTGCTATGTTATTACCACCTGTCTTATTGTTGGTAGCAATAGCGGTATGTGAACCGAACTATGTTATGGATTCATTATCAGTGAGTCTTTATGAGTGACTGTAATCAAGTCGATAAATTAGTGATAGTACTCGTAGTGTTACGTTACTGTGATATTATTGAAGGATTTTTGTAGATAATGCATTTCAGCGGTTGGCGTTTCCCAATCTAACTCTTGTTATATTTCATAGTGTTTTTGGTTGTGGTTTCGAATGGATAACTATGTTCAAAAATATTTGTTTTTTTTATACAAGCAGAATTTCGATGTTCTGAATTCTAATAAATATAGAGAACCTGAATAGTATCAAACCAAATGTCAACAGATTAATAAAAAAAAAAAAACTTTTTGAAACTAATAACACTAAGCGTCGGTGGCTCATTAGTGTGAACCAGTGTTGCCACCTTAGCTCTTTTGTGGCTAGGTCTAGCACTTTTTAGTATAGCTGAACTCCTTTTTTAACTTTTTAGCCCGAAAAGTGCAATCTAGCTCTTTTTCACTGTCTTTAAAATATTACCAAAGTATGAAGTTTTATAATAACGACATGCTTACAAGCTATTTCTTGGTCATGAAGACGTTTTTTTAGACGCTCTAAAAAAAACGGCTTCATGACATTTTCAGAACAGAAACTCTTTTGATGCTCAATCTAGCCCTTTTTAACTTCTTTAAAGGTTCGATTTCTAAAACTAAGGTGGACTGTTGCCTTCAGATCTGGAAGGTGCAGAACCAAACCTCGCCACGTACCAATGTCTTTTCGAAAATATTTTACTTATGTACGTTTATCCGACGCTCTTACGGGGAATGAAAACATGAAGAAACCTGCGCACGCCTATAAAGAAATTCAAAGGCTGTGCGTGAAGTTATGACCACTTAATAAAAAAAGATTACTTGCATGGTTTTCATAAGCTCATCAGTTTAAATCAACAAAAACTAGGTTCTGAGCATTTTTGTAAAGAACTTAAAATACGTGTAATGGTCGGTATTTGTCAATCTATTCATAACAATTACACGCATATTAAAATTAATTTGCTCAATAAACTTGAACTTTTCCACGAACATGTTATTACATACCCGCTTATTAATCGTTTAGTTCACCTTACTACCTCTTCCTTGGGTATTTCCTCTTGACATTTATTTATTTTCTTATTAATATTGATTTTATATTAAAGTTATTGTAAGAATATTCTAATTTTACTTACTTAATACAAAATATAATATTATATCATCACGTGATTGCAAAGAATCACGACTAATATGCATTGTTTCATATTATTATTATAAATTATTATTGCATATTGTTTCATTTTGGAACCAAATTTTAGCAACAAACTAAACAATCTGAACTAATTATGAAATAAGGACGAAAAACGCATTGTCAGATGTTTATGTTAGTTAAAATAGCTGAGCACTAAAAATGTCATTAAAATGAAGTCTTTTAGCTAACGAAAATACTCGTTAGCGTTGCGAGTTGACGGTGATGAAAACTATAAGTTGGTTATTAATTCGAAAATTACAAACGACGTCGTAAAATATAAAAGGTACCTTTATTTTTAAAAATACGCTGGAGATATCCATCAGTGCGATATATAAAGATCCAATGCTATGGGTTGCTTCTGGCCTCCGATCTCTTATTCTGCCTTAAATCAAATCCTTCACAATTTTCTAACATAAGTAACATTCCATAACTGTCTGATGCGAAAGATGATCATATATTCTGTTAAATTTTGTACCCTGAAAGCAAAAACTATTATCAAATCATCTGGGTTCACTGAGAAAGTCCTTGGTATTATACAAGGTTCTTATGTGACAGAGAAACGTATTGAAAGCAACGCGTTGATCACTTTCTTTCGCACGGCATACCGCCTGTTTGTTAAACACTGTTCTAGAGGATTGTGCTACTTACCTATTTCTGTTATATTTTTGCGTCGCGTGCGCCTACGACTGTCCACTAATGACCGTTCTCTAGTGTTGTTCTGTTATAATTTCGGAGAATTTAGGCTTTGAGACAAGAACATTTAACTGTACTTATTCTCTCGAGTAGCTTGTATTTATGGTTTCTTTTTGACACCATATCTATTGCTGTTTTTCCTAGATACCTTCTGCTGGAAGATCATATCTCGCCTCAGTGAAACGTTCCTTTTCAGAATACCCTTGTCTATATTTTCTAGTGGCTTGTGCTAAATGTCGTGATCCAAAATCGGTTTAAAGTATTGTAACTGTATAAATTGACTAATATATTAGTTAGAGCGTTAATATATCTCTTGAGTGTTTCGATCCCTAACAGATTTAGAGCCTTGAATTGTATCGAGATTTGGTACTGCAGCTATTATTATGGTTGTTAGATTAATAGTATCGATACGAATAGTTATCTGCAAGTGCGTCACTAAATCTACAGGCGTACGACTGGTGGATACGTTGCTCACGGGTTTCTCTAATGTCTCATGCGTTTCAGTCATTACTACATTTGTCGATAGATCTTTGTTATCGAAAATGCTAAATGGGCCAAGAAAATAAATATTGATAGAATCAAAGCGCTTTGGTACATTTCAATGGGCAAGGAGATTTTTTAACTCGGATACATAGGTTTACATTGTTGTACATGTTTGTTAAGAGCGAAACTCTAAACTGAATCATAATCGTGTTGCCTTTTATCAGTATTTACTTGTAATCTACAGTGACTACAATTTATATTATAATTTTCCCGATCATTTGCCTCGTATACCAAAATAAAACGATCTGACGAATAGAGTATGTAATGAGAAGTGGTACAGTATTAAATCGAAAGATACAGATTTGAATATATATTATTAATTTTGGAATCCACTTGGAATATTTTTACTCATGAATGCAATGTGTACCAATACTGTAAACTTAAGTATAAATATGGGTAACCGGAATCGGTTTCTAGTACTTGCTAGCCTTAATTACTTAGGCATTATCTCCACCCCTATCGCGTGTAGTCCGGTTCATGTTTACCTATTGACACAACTCAGCCAGTTCTTCAACCTAGGTTTCACGCGCATGCACCGGTTCGCCTTGAACCTCGCCTGCGACCACGACTATGCCTATATCAATGTGTGTGTGCCTGCCTTAGTGTTGTTTGAGCAAATTGTTGTAGAGGACTGTTGTTATAGTAGCTTGCGTTTTCTAAGAAGTACTTTAAGCTTTAAAGCTGTGTTCCGTGTTGTGGGCCTGCAAACCACTACTATGCCTATACTGATCATGTTTGTTGATCACAAATTGTTATTGAGGACTGTTGTTATAGTAGTTTGTGTTTTCTAAGAAGTACTTCAAGCTTTAAAGCCGTGTTCCGAGTTGTGAAGCAGGAACAGCTAGTGAAATACTGGATACAATAATTGAACTTTTTCAAGTTACATTACACTGATATCCAAGCTACTGATCACAGGCGACGACAGACACCACTATCGAGTGGGTTGGCGAAATTAAAACATATTCTTACAAGTAAATACACATATTCCGAAAATCAACTCGAACCATCCGCAAGCTGGTAAAGCGTACTTGGCAATGGAAAATCAAAATCATACTTCATATACACTTGTAAATATAAATATCGACGTTATCATTACAGCCTAAAAGTTCCACTGATAAATAAAGACTTCAACGCGGATCGATCTCTAGCTTCGATGTCGGCACCTCTTTGAGTGATCATAATTTGTTCTTGGCAATTAACAACAATTAAAAGACCAATAGCAATGACGTGGTTCAAAAACAGGGCGTTGGTTCATCATAAACTAATTATGGAAGATACAGTCACACCTAGACCGAAAATCATTTTGTGGTTTTGAAGTTATCAGAAAACAATTATTTTAGACGATTTAAGTCGATTGTTTTCGATTTCCTCACACTATTTTCCAAAGCAAGCTCAAAAATACTGAAAATTACTAGTTGAAAATATTATTTTTTAATTATCAACACTTTATTGTATTTCTCATACTTTCACAGAATGTTCAGTTCTAGAATAGTAGTTAAATTATTTATGCGAATTTTATTTTAAAATAACAGACGAGAGAGAAACTTAATTATTTGTGCAACCGAATATTCAAACAAGTCGATCTACCGCTTTATATTTCATATTGGATAAATATGTGAGTTTACCGCTAGAAAACGCCCTATGCACTATCGCCCAAATTTTTAAACACTTCCCTCAGTCCCTCAGTTAGTATTGGAATCATAGTGTTGATAAATCTAGCATTGATCAGTTTCGCGGTCGTTTGGTGAGTATAGCCAAGTTGGCCGCAAAGAAGCTTGATGTGCTTAACAGGTCGGGGCGGTATTTCGTGCGGGACCATCGCTTGCAACTTTATATGTCGCAAGTTTGGTCACACATGGAATATTGCTCTCACCTGTTGGCGTGGGAATCCCTGTACCAGCTTCGCCTTCTTCCAATTTTTCATTCAGAGAAGAGCGGCTAGAATTATCAATGATTAGGATCTTTCTAATCAGCTTGAACTTTTTGGTCTGTAAAGAGATGTAGCTTCTCTCTGCATTCTCTACCGCATATATCATGGGTAGTATTCTTACGAGTTATTTGGGCTTGTTCCTGTGGCTGAATTTCACTTATGTAATTCAAGGCAGAATTCCAGATTTCACCCACACCACCTGGATACTTGGAGGACTTCCACAGTACGATTTGGTCATCATTTTCTGCTGCGCACGATTAATTTATGTAATCAGTTTCCATCGAAAACGTTTCCGGAACAATATGACCTGACGTCCATCAAAAAGAGAGCGTATTCTCATATAAAAGGCTGGCAACGCATCTCTGTGACCTCAGCTGTTGCAAATATCTATGGGCGGTTATAAGTAAAATATGTAATTAGCTTTACATAAATTATTTAACTATATAATATCCATGACAGCACAAATTATTTAGAAACCATTAACAATGTCAATGAATGAAAGTTTTAAGTCGATTTATTCATTGATAGTTGTGATTTTTAATGATATATAAAATCGTTTAATATTTCTTTATAGAAACTCGATTGTGATAACTTTAAACCCTTTTATGTTGAAGAAATGCTAATAAAAGCAGAATATGGCAGAAGATAATTTATGTTTCAAATAAGAACCGTGACAAGCTTTTGGGAGCTAAACGATGAACGAGTCAACATTGCACGAAGGGTGATACGCTTTGAAGTGACGGACTGCGTTCACGGATGGATCCTTATGCGTCATAAAAGGTGTATCACGAAGATGTCTCATCGTGAACTGGTTTCATTATTATGCTGTGTCTTTGTGCTCCCATTGTAATATGCCCACCTGTAATTTAAGTCAAGACCGGTGTAATTAAACACGTACATGTTAAGATTAATTAGTAATTTGTTTTATTTTTGACGCTTTGTTTTGCATTTATAATTTATGCAATAATTACGTTTTGAATTTAAAAATACTGTTACACGCTGCAACAATATTAGTGATCAATCATGGAGGTTATTCAGTTAAGTAATATTTATTTTCAAGTCGAACAAACTTAAGATAAAGTTTTGATTTATGAGATGTTGACAGCATTAGATGAATATATCTTATTTGCGCATTTGTATCAATCAAATGTGACAAGATGAATTGTACGTGAGTAATCTGAATCATGGTATCAGTGTGATAAACAAATACAAATGTGACGACAACATACAAAGCTGTTCCGATCGCAAGTCATTCCCAAACAGTAGCCAAAACATCGATCTGCTTCGCGCTCGACTTGGCGGGAGTACTGCCGTTGAATATATTGAAATCTAGACTAGATTTCAATATTTTCAACGGCAGTGCCCCCGTCAAGTTGATAACAAATTTTAAGAGGATAATATGCTGACTAGCTCATTAAACAGTATATGTCTGTCAAATGACTCTAAGCTGATTTAGAATACGCTACATAACAGCCTGCCTTGACACCGGAATACCTGCGCGTGCGCGTGCAATTGCTGCAAATCGCGCAGCGGTCCCGTTCAAACTGGATTGCTTCCCTGTTATTTACCAGAAATATAGTTTGTAATAGCGCCTTTTTAATGTGCATTTTTGCCATTTATTAAGGGAGTGTAAACCAAAAGATTGACGCCAATTCAGTAAAAAATATAATTCATTTATTGCCTCTTTAGAGATAAAAGATACATAGCGTTGTTGAATTCTCCTTTTAAGCATAGCAATGCTTGAAACATTTTCTTTTTACAACATTAATAAGTATTGACTATATCAAACTTGAAAATTTAGAAGTTAAAATGAGCTTTAGTTCGGCGCTGCGCACGCGCATGCCCTCAGACTTCAGGTTGCGCAATTGCGATTGTTTACCGACAAATAGACTGCGACCTGTTAAGGTTGAGTGCTGCAATAATTTCGGTTTCACTCGGTTTTTATGTGAAGTTATTGTTTTATAAGATATAACCAAAAGATAATTGATTACGCGAAATGCTTGTTCACAAAGCTGTCTTAGATATTCGATGGCTTTAGCGTTCTCTTTCTAAGTATATTGTTAGCTTATTTAAGCTTTGCTGATCCATGTCGCAAAATATCACCTGTTTACCTGTATGTGGTTTAAGTCGCCGCTCGTTCAAACAATTTGATCCGCAAAAAAAACTTTGTACGTGTATAAGTTTTTTAGTACCCGTAATACAAGCATTACGCTTAACTTTAGGCAAGACGGCGTTGTGTGAATGTCAGTCGATATTCATTTATTTAATAATACCTATTGGTTAATGTTATGGTTGTTTATGGTCAGAAATGTATATCTTCTTTTATGACCACTAAGTTTGCAAGGTTCGCAGAGACCTCATTTTACCATTTGTTTCGTTCTTGGTTCTCTTCGTTTAAATTTATTAATATTTTCATATATTCCTGTGAGTTTAGGGCATTCTCGTATTGATCATTTTAACTCCTTGTCATTTACGGCGTCTCAAAATCTGCCAATACATTTTCTATTGTATCTCGCTTCGTCATAGTTCTGTGCTTGAAAGACTTTCAAATCATGGTCGTCCCGACTATGGGGTTGAAATGGTCTTATAATCATTGAAGTTACCATTCTCACACATTACATTTTTATTAGCAACATCAAAAGTCTATTAGGGCAATTTAGCTCTGTAAAACGTGTATTTATGTCATTTCCATTATACTTTACCAATCATTACTGCGAAGTTATTGTTACTTTATATGAAACATTTTTTCATATGAAAGCGTTCCTCGCATATGATCAACAATGACACTATTCTCCTTCAAAGACTACTCATTCACGTATTTGCGCGATAAGAAAGCGGCATTTACAAATATTATGCTTATCAATTCAATCATTTTCAATATCGATTTCAGCTATTATTAATTGATGGACTCAGTTTGTGATAAGATTTAAAAATGCGATGATGTCTTCTTCCGATTATTTTAAAATCGGATGATTTGCTTTGTTATTTATATTGCGAATATTAATTCTTATATCCAATAACAACATCCAAATCGTTTAGTCCGTGAAATGACGGAGACGTCATTTCAAGGACGCTTAACAATTTTAACGCCATGCTCTCCAGCAACCTCTATGACTGCTATAGCATTTGTAATGCAGTCCCAAAATAAAAAGAATCCGTCAGTTTTCACCATCCGCAATAAAATACCAAACCTTATTTTTATTAAAGAGCACCGCATTTTAAATTCAATTAAGCAACTTTGTTTATTTGCAATATTGTATTTTTAAATACACTGAAGTTTACAAATATATGATCAGCTGATGATAGTGAGCAATGACGTCACATATAACTAATCTTACACAAAATATATGGAAACGTTCCTTTTTGACAGTTTATAAAAAGTACGTCAACAATTAGTGGTGTCAAATACCGTATTGTCCGAATTTATTTACAATGGTTTTTTTTCAAAGGTGTACTCAAGAAGTACCTATTGCGCATAGTCACGTTGGTTGAATAGAAATTTTATAACAGTCTAGGGGTTGCTGAGGAGCATACATTTACATTATTCATCATTAGTTATAGATACGTAAAAGGTTGTATAGGCCTTGTCGTCCACGCGGGCCCAGTGCGGGTTGGACGACTTCGCGCACAACCTTTGAATCTCTTCGCAGACATGCGCAGGTTTCCTCACGATGTTTTCCTTCACCGTAAGAGCGAAAATTCAAAAACACATTGGTACGTGGCGAGATTTGAACCTCAGCCCTTCCGGTAGGAGGGTAACAGTCCACATTATTGAGCCACCGACGCTCTTATAATGTCGTGTAAATTTTGATAATTAAATAGTATTTAAACCAGACAATATAACTATACCATTTTAATGTTGACTAATTTGTCACTTAACATTTGAACAAGCTGAAATAAATTATTAAGACTTAACAGACACGTTTCAACCTTTCAATAGACGTAACGGTATTATATAAAACGCATTCCAAATCAAGAATTGATCAATTGACTTGCATTCTAAGTGCAAGTATTATTATATTAGCAATTCTATACGTTCTGTGAAACCCGGGCGGCGCCGGCGCAGCCCAGCTACGTGTGTCTATGTTGAAACCGATAGTGAGCGATAACCACACAATATAACCTTTAAGCATATATCTTTAGAGTACAATTCAATTTGGTAGACTTACATAAACGTATTTAATAACTAAACAAAACATTTTTAAACACGTTGATATCTTACAGCCTTTGTTATTTTTAATAATATATGTTTCTCGTTTGCTATAAGGCCAATAACCTATGCGCACCAAAGCTGGAATTATGCTGTTCAATTTATAAGAAACTCAGTATTTTTAATTATTTATTATTATGTTTTCGAAATCTTTAAGATGAATGGGCTAAATAGTGGCACGGTCCTTTGAAAGGTGTGCGTGGAGCCGAAGCCAACAGCAAAGAGGCCCTAATTCGAATGTTTAATTATTTGTATGAATTACACGCGGCGGATGCCATCACCGAATGCACAATAAGATACAATGCATGATGACCACCGCCAGATGTAAAGATGTAACATATGGAAACTACGACACTGGGCTATGGAATTGAGTTTGAGTGGACCGGAAATCTGGGCTATGGGAGAGACTACGGACGCCTGTCATTAAACTAGTCTCACAGTAAAATAGCGGCGGCAAAAAATAAAACATTTTGGAAATGCTTTCGATATTCTTGAAATGTTTTTTAATCTTCACGCTTTATGGTTGGTACGCACGAAGGTGATACACCTTCAATTTTAGTACTTAAGTATGCATGCAATAATAACTCTAAAAACTAAAGGTTACCACTTTATTTTTGCTTAACATTCACCGATTTAGCCGTGCAAACAGGATTAATTTCAAAATCGGAAATAATTTGTCTATTAACATGCGCGTGCGCCGCTCGACCATCATCGCGGTATTCACGTAACACTTATGTTTGTTTGTTGCATAATTATGTTCATTTAGATTTGAATTCATCGCTTTCACGGCCGTTGTAACCACGTCTAACCTCATGGTAGCTTATTGTATTAGTTCTTCCATATATTTGACCTTAGTTTGTATGACGATTGAAAGGAATTTGAAACAAAAGAACACCGAAAAGACAAAGGTTGAAATCAAAACTAAATCCTGATTTGAACCTAGAATATTAAATTTTGCCAGTTCTTTTTTTGCAACGTACAACAAAACTGTGGAATGAAATTCCACTGGATACATTTCCGGAGCGATACGACCCGGCGTCCTTAAAAAAGGGGGTTCTCTCTCATAAAGGGCCTACCATAGGCCCTTTATGAGAGATATATATATAACATAGGGCATAACTGGAACCTTTGGTCTTGCAAATGTTCATGGGCGGCGGTATTACTCACTATCACGTGAATTGTATGCTCTGCCTCCTGTTTAATAAAGTTAGCATTTACGGAATCAAATACAGGTTTTATTTGATACCCAATTCCCTAAACAGTATTTTTGGTTGAATCAACTGACCAAGTATTGCGGAGCTCATGTTTCTTGTTCAATACGAAATTCTTATTTTATTGCAATCTAAAGTACCGTTTTCAAACAGCGATAAACAATTGTACAATCAGAATGTCCGCTGAATTTAAAGTCAACCTGCCTACTTTAAACGAGGGTAATGTGTTTCATCAGGTGTGTGCATTACAAAAGAAAGCAGGAACACAAGTGGACCTGAATAGCTTAGCTAAATGAGAATAAGCACCGATATGATGTTATTATAGTATGTTGTAGAGCGTCGGCGGCTCAGTGGTGTGGACTGTCGCCTTCCTACCGGGAGGGCTGAGGTTCAAATCCCGAGTACGTTATCCGACGCTCTTACGGTGAAGGAAAACATCGTGAGGAAACCTTCATGCACGCCTGCGAAGAGATTCGAAGGTTGTGTGTGAAGTCGTCCAATCCGCACTGGGCCCGCGTGGACGACTAAGGCCTAATCACCCTATACGGGTAGGCTCGTGCCCCTCGGTGGGGACGTTTAATGAGCTGATGATGATGATAGTATGTTGACATATTCTTGATGATATCATGAACGTTCAAGAAGCTGGGGAGAAATCGAGGCTAGACATATGATAGTTGTATTGTTTCTCTTTTATTTTACCGATCATCTACGAATGAGATAAATAAATAAAATACTTTCTGATAGTCCGACTCAAATTGAGTAAACTACTTTCTGATAGTCGGACTCAAATTGAATAAACTCATATTTCTTTTGGTCATATAATAGACAATGATATTCTTCTTTTTAATATGTATATGGATTATCATGAGACTCAAAGTTTTATATTAAAATGTGTGTATGATAAATTAAATTATTAACTACCAAAGAACACTTGAAATCTACTCGCACGTTTACAGTGTTCAGTTCAAGTAGCATAAATGTGTATAGGAGATATTAATGCTGGCATGCTGCCTCAGGAATTTCTTCTGGGTCAATCTTATCCCATCTTACGTCCCTTTTATCAAGTGTGTAAATCCTTAAGCGGTTGCGCAAGCTCAACAGCCCTTTGACATGCTCGCCCCGCGGAAGTGTCGCAACACAAACGCGACGTCGCAACGCAATTAACCACTAAGACTGCATATACTCCTCTAATTGCTGACATGGCGTAAGTGCTGATGTGCTAAATGGAGCGAGCTGTTTTAACGGTATTAAATGATACTTAAACTCAAAGGAAATATGATTCTATTAAGCAAACTCTTCTATCATTAAGTTAATTGGTTTGCCGTAAGCTTCCCGGAGACAGATTTGCCAGTGTGACATCAATGGAGTTTGCATAACGTACATACGACTTTCAATTATGGTGTTTGTGCTAAGGTTTCAACATTTAGGTTACGCGAAAAGACCGAAATCGTTTATTAAACTATAAAATCGCAGACACTTTACAGTAAATGGTACAGTCATTTATTTCAAAGTGTTGGTTTAAAGCTCCAGTTTGGCAAATTCGAAATGACTGTTACAATACGTACTCGTACATAATAACAACAAAATAATTTGATATGACGTATTATGTACCGTTGTTCTCAAATTAATTTTAAACGAGTTCAGGTCATAATAATTTGAATCCCAGTCTTTATCTCAACGAGCATTTGAAATTTAATGTTAACATCACAACGTCACGTGTAATGACGTCAAACTTGTGATAAAGTGCTCGAATGATTATGAAAATAAAATGCATAGAAAATTCTTTTAACGTTTTAAAATGGGCTCTAAATGATTCAGAAAACCAGTCATGACATCACACGACATTCCACGACCTCTTGTTTAGTTTCAACATTCAAATTCTTTAACATCCGGACTGCGATTGTAGATTGTCGCAGGGTTTTGATTGAATTTTGGGAAAATCTTTGAAATCGATCATGGCACGAAATATATTTGCTAATTTCTGCAGAATTCCTTTCTATATAAACAACACGTAATGTTTCAAAACAGTGTAGTTTTATTGCGTGAGGAAATGTTACGGTACAAAGGTAACAAAACAAATTTATGTAAATGTTAAAGTTTAAAACACATTTAATATGACCAAAGTGATATATATCACGATACTTTAGTGCAAATATTTTAAGAAATAATATAATTTATGATAATGTTCTAAAATTAAATTCAACATTCTGAACTTTATTGTCATTTGAAGAGTTGGAACCTTGACTTACCCGTTTTATTTTGCATATATTTTTCCTCATGTCCATTGACGAATCTTGTGTGCAGAAATTTTAGGAAACTTTGTCAAATCATTTGTGTGATGTCATTTTTTTCTTGATTATTATGTTTATTAATATTTGACTACATTAAAACAATTCGCCATCGAAATATATCACCAATACAACCTTTTGATGACTAAAATGTTTTTTATATATGTTAATTTCGAATTAAGTAAGTAATTTAAGTTAAATGAAAACATAATGTTCAGGATTAAGGAATATATACTTTGAAGAAATGTATTCAATGAAGAGTTAGTCGTTGAAGCGGCGGAAGCAAGGCAGGATGTTTAAGATATCTTTGCCATTGTCTGTAGTTGCGTGGGACGGTGCAGCTACTGTTTTGATTGTGACTATAAACGATGCAACCATTTGTGTTTGTGCTGTGAGTGATTCGAGTGTTTAATGTTTTAATTACGTATACCCGTTTTTAGTCTGTTTTTTTCTTAAGAAGTCAGTGATACATTCCTGATTGTAGTTTTAACTAGAATGTGGTGTTGTATCAAAGATTTATGTGATACCCGAACTTGAAAGTTTAGGTTATTCCTAAACTGAAATTTATATAACAATACTAATTAATTCCAACCAATTTGAAACTTCGGGAGTTATTGAGATAATCCCAAAGTACCTATATAACAAATTATAAAAATCAAAAACTGGTGGATTCACTACGCATTATTCATTTTTATAATGTTGTTAAGACAAACGTTCCGTCAATCGAGATACGATAACTATTCACAGCTGATACGCAAGTTATCACTTTCACCGCTTTTCCGTTCTTGAACCCGGAATCTTGATCTTGACTTCTGTCGTTTCTCTGTGACGAAATTCGGTTATCTTAATATGCATTATCTAAGAGCTTTCTTTTAAGACATCAAATTGCATATCATAAAATGTTTAGCTCTTTATCTATGCATTACTTATTTCGCAAAGTACCAAGGTGCTTTAACAAGTTACTAAAATATAAAAGATATGTCAATGTTCTGCAATAAGGAACAAAATTATAGGTCCGTTAACTCAACCTCAAACTAATGGCCAATACCTAATTTGTGGTTGAGGTTAGAATGAATCACAAAAGGCGTTAATTGGATCTTTTGTATCCCATGACGCTGTAGTCGTTTCAGTGAAACATAAAAAAACATATATCCAACTGTTCAAGACTTCCTTTCAGTGTCAAAGATTCAAAGCTGCCTATCTTATTCAGTATGAAAGTGACTTTTTATTTATTTTCATCATCATTACATCCTAAAATGTCCAATGCTGAACGAAGGCCTCCCCTATTGATTTCCACGCGGCCCGATCCCTAACTTTTTATTAGTGAAATAATTAAAAAAAATTTTGGTTAAATTCTTTTTACTTAACAAATATTTAAACATACCAATTTTTTTCCAATAGGTTGCATAATAAGAACTAGTATTTAGTTAAGTAAGAGGATACATAGCTTGTAGTTGTAGGCAGCTTAAGTGCTAATTCCTTGGCATCGACCTTGCGTTATCTGCATTTGCGAGAGGTGCGCACGCGCAACTTAGATAGCGGTTTAAGGTGCGGCTGTTTTTTGTGTCTTGTCGACGTTCTCACACCTTTCTTTGGCTAACAATATCGCCATTTGATTTATCGTCTTACTTGTTTCTTCTTGGCTTATATTTATTATATATTTTTTCGGAATAAGTAATTTAAATGTGTTTATATATATTCAGAACCAACGGCTTAATGTGTAAATAAGCATTGTGTCAGTTTCTATACTAGATCGATAGTCAGTTGAACGCAGTGGCAACTTCGCCATAGAACCCTCATAAAAAAATTAGACAAATGCGAGTGGAGGGTTCCGCAGCAGAAAGTAACATAAAATAAAATAATGTTTGATTTACCTAGGCACCTACAGCACATTTGTTCAACTTTGGAAGTGTTTCTCGCGCAAACTAACCTTTTTTTTAAGTATACAAATTGACGTTTAGTGAGCTGATGATGATGAAAATACTGTTAGCAATGAGAATAAGTAATAAGTAGAAGACTGGTAGCTATAACATTATTGGACTACAAGTTTACGTAGGTAAAGAGTATGCTATCTATCTCAAAAGTTTTTATGGTTTAAAATTTTATCTTACACTTGAACATGGACTATTGGTTAGTATAATCGCGTTTGTTATCCGATTGACTTTGCACGTCCAATAGAAATGATGTCATCTGCATGACTAAAAACTGTTTTCTATGTAGGTAGGTATATAGAATACCTATTAAATTATCTTAAAACTAGGAGGGTTATATTATTATATGTTCGTAGTACAAATTAAGTCTAGTTTCACTCATTGTCTAGTAGAGCCGGGAAACGCCGCTATTTTTAAATAAAGAGGTTGTAAGTCGACTTGAAAACGAACACTGTCGTTTGTCTAATTAATTTAAGTAACCTCCTATACAATACTAATGTTAAGAAGTTTTATGGTATTGAGTTCACAAAGCAGATTCCATTGCGCGTGGTAGTGTCGTAATATTCCTTTAGGCACTTGATAGTCCACTTTAGATAATCAACTCTCCAAACGCAGAAGCTCGTTTTATTGTATGATAATGATAAATGTGACGTAATAGACCGGTTTTTATATTATGATTGGCTATATAATGGAATAATAGGTATATGTTTGTACGTGAGCGTGTAGTTAAATAAATTATCACAAGTAAAATATACCTTAAAATTATTCACGCTAACAAAAAGAGTAACTATATCCAGACGACTAAGTATCTGGCTAACCATCTCGTGTAATCGAAATTAATCCTTGTTGGAAGTTAAAAATAGACCCCCACCACGTTCTGATGTCTTTTCAAATTTTCGAAATTATATGTCTGATGCTCTTACGGTGAAGGAAAACATCGAGAGGAAACCTGCGCACGCCAACGGCTCTGCGCGATGTCGCCTAATCCACACTCGGCCCCGCGTGGACGTCTAAGGCCTACACACCCTTTACGGATACGCTCGTGCCCCTCGGTAGGGACCTTTAATTGAGCTGATGATGGTGATGTTGTAGATTTAATCAAAGTGTTGACGTAATTGTTCGCATTTGTCACAGGAGTCGCCAGAGGTCCGCATGGCGCTGCCGCTCCCGCCGCGGGCGCCGGACCCCTCCGCGTTGGCGGCCTACTGGGCCGAATACGAGGACCTGTGTCGACAGATCAGCGCAGGTCACCATCTGGACGATGATGACAACCATTACGAAGGTAAATAAACAACCATGGAACGCCATCATAATAAATATCAACTGACATTTACATAGCGCCATCTAGCCCCAAGTTAAACGCGAAGCCTGTATTATGGGTACTAAACAACGGATAAACAAACTTTTATACATTTTTTTTGTAAATAACATCATCATCATCATCAGCTCATTAAACGTCCCCACCGAGGGGCACGAGCCTACCCGTATAGGGTGATTAGGCCTTAGTCGTCCACGCGGGCCCAGTGCGGATTGGACGACTTCACGCACAACCTTTGAATTTCTTCCCAGGCGTGCATGAAGGTTTCCTCACGATGTTTTCCTTCACCGTAAGAGCGTCGGATAACGTACATATATTTTCAAAAATACATTGGTACGTGTCGGGATTTGAACCTCAGCCCTCCCGGTAGGAAGGCGACAGTCCACACCACTGAGCCACCGACGCTCTTTGTAAATAACATGACCCAATAAATTTTCTATTGTGTATGATGTATGGTATGCAGGTGCTTGAAATAAAGCAAGTAATTTTTTTCCCTAAATATTATTTGGGCCTTGGTTTTGGCCTCTAAAGGATGGCGCCCGTGTGCATCGCTTTGCACATATGACTATCGAGATTCTTGCCAGCTCTTCTCGAAGAACCTACTAATTCGGAACCGGTGGTAAAGTCATAATAAGTATAATTATGCCACCCCACGTGCATAATAATTTTAGGTCAAGTCAATGTACTCTCAGTTATATAAAAGAGACCTATTATTTAATGTTCAAACATAAACATAAAGCTCTTGTATACTAACATCAAATAAACGTATTAGTCTTTTCTATTGGAGAATAAACGATGGTCGCATAAAAAGTTGTTTCCTTCAACCAGCACTTACGAGAAGTAGACCATAATAATAACAATTGACTGTAACAGATTTATTTGAATAAAGATATTTTGATTTATCGTTCCGAGGGCCTGGTTAGTAGTATCAGTTAAATACTACTAACGAGCGTATCATGTGGAACAGACACTTTAACCCATTGAGCGATATGTTGATGTGTGTAGCAAACGTTCAGACATGTCAGTCGTTGCAACGGTATCGGTATTGATACTGCTTAACCCACAGATTTCCCAATACAGGAGATGGGGCAAGCCGCGTTTAAAGTGCGACAACTGTAAGCTCAACGAGCATACACTGGCTACCAGTTTACGCTCTGTGAGACGAGTCAAGACGCATGAATATCAGAATAAATTACCGTTTTTTTCCAAAATGCCATCCTGTGCAATTGCAACATGCCATCATCGCAATGAATCAGTAAATTTACCAAGAAATATAATAACTTTTCACAGGTAAGAACCGAAAAGAAATTGCGACACTGGGACTGCCTATAAACTTGGCGGCTTGTCCAGTCTAATGTATATTCTGATGTCTGTGGCTTAACCAGTTACACAAGTGCACATATTGCGTTTGTTTAGCATTGATCAATCACTGATAGGTGGTTTCGTCAACAGCTTTAATCGTGCTCTTTAATAGTTGACCTTGGTATCACAAATTAATATCAATTGATTTCTCTCTTTAACGTATTGCAGTTCACTGTTAGACAGGTCTCCACCATTTTGCGCCGATATCCTGGTCCTGCGCTTTTCTAATCCAACCACCACCTTTCGCAAGTCATCGGTCCATTGTGCCAGAGGGCGTCATACGCTACGCTTGCCAGGACAAGGTCTCCACAATCAGTTCTAAATTTATTTATATAATACAAATCGATAAATATTCACACAGCGCCCCAATTTGAGCAAGGAATTAGTTTTATATAATAGGCAGCAAACAACGGATATTCATACCAAATCCTTTTATATATAGATACAGGGTCAATTTTGAATCATTGGCATCCATTCCACCTATTGTACTCATTAATGTTTTGAGACCTAATACCCATATAGACATATCATAAAAGTTTTACAAAATAAATGATAAATAAATAAATTATCGCATTTATTACTTAACATAGCGCGTCCACTTCACAGCGCCTGCGCGCCTTTTACTACACCATATTTAATTAAAATTTATTCATTTGTAAAAGTCAATATTTTTGTATGTGAATATAGTAATCGGTACATATACCAAAATAATGTTTTCATACATTTTTGTCTGTCTGTTTGTTCTGTGTAATCTATGAAGTGGCTAGACCGATTTTGACGGGACTTTTTTGCATGTAGCTGATGTGATATGGGTAGAATTGGGCTATTTTATTTCTAGATTTTTTTTATGATAACCTTGTCGGACCTCACCCAATATTATGTGGGTTCTTACTTTTGACAACTGTGTCTTGTATGGCAATATTGCGTGTTAATGGCTGCCAATTAATATAGCAATTAAAACCAAAATTGTAGCCGCGTGTTGAGTGAATGAATACGAGTTTAAATCGCAACGAACAACATAAATTGGTTACGGTGAAAAAGGTTGACTTTTAAAACATGTTGATTTGTTCACTTTCATTTTTGTGCTGGGTTGTTTATTACTGGTGAAAAACACGGGCTACTTTCTGACATTAAGTGTTAACATGAAATATGACGGTGAAATATGATTATGCAGTCTTTTTCGGAATGTTATGTAAGGATGCTTTCAACCAAAATTATAACTTTTTTATGTTACGAAGAGATCGGGACGGTCAGGACGCTTACCTGATGATAAGTGATACGCCGGACCAGGATAGAACGGCATTGAAGGAGACCAACAACTGATAAATAGTTATTATTCTCCATCAATGCCGCACTGCGCCCGTCACCCGACAACAGATGTTAGGTCGTTTATACCCGGTAATTTCATAACTGTATTAATTTAAATATTTTTGCAAATGCTGGATAATGCCAGATAAACGCCTACTGATTCAGTGACATTTGAAAATCGGAGTTAGAGATACATTGCATTTTAAAGCAATATCGGTAAAAGTTAAAGTCTGAAATCATTTATTAAAGAATGAAAACACTTGTAAACGTAAAATAAAGCTATGATAAGTCTATGCATTCGACGGTTTGCTTCAAAATAAAAATGAAAAATGTTTAATTTGTTTGGATTCTATCATAATATTTGTGGTAAGTAATCGCCTTAGAATCGACTCAATCAATAATGGCACTCTTTGATTTATTCACTACATATATACAAGTTAGATTGCTTAAAAAATATTTTTATTTAAAAAAAATCTATCATATGTAAATGATAGAATTTAAATTAGTAAATTCAGTTTTCGATTCAATCACGCGTAATAAGAGTCCACACTGCGACGTTTCTCGAAGGTTTTCGCGTAATGTTCCTCATAAAAGTGATCTTGGTTAAACCAAGGCGTGGTTGCGGACTGGTCGCGGCTACTTGCCGAACGTCCGGCGAAGGTCACTCACAAATGTCACTGGTTTTGATTACATTACGACACTTGACGTTTTAAGAATACACCTTGAACATTAAGTACTATTAAGGTGAACGCACACTCATCTGAATACTTTAAGTTCTTCCAGATTCGAACGATTCATATACAGGATTCTAAAGTTCGGTTCTTTCGACTCGTTCGCTACGTTCGGTTCGGATAAGTGTGCCACCTTTATTATTACCTCGCTACGTGTTAAAATAATACGAGTACAAGATGTAATGTTTCTAGCATTTACGTTCGGCATTCAAATGTTTTAAAATTTTAATTTAGTGCCTAGTATCTATTTAATTAGAGATAACTGCTCATTATCAGTAACATAGAAACGGTTTGGCGCACTGGTTACAAGAATAAGGGCTAAACAAACCTTTATAGGTTCGGTCTTACACGTTTTCATACTTGACGTTAGAGAAAAATGAGTGACGGGCGTAGGGCAGTGTGGAGGAGAATAACTTTACAGGTATCTGATTTTGTAAACACTGCATCTGTCATGCAGGTGTACCAATTACCATTAGGCGGTGACGTGCACAGATATTATGAGTATAAATAAAAAAAAATTATAATAATTTACATTTTTGTCAAATTAAGCGTTGTTGATGATAGCAGATAGCCTATGGTTTTAAATCTATAGAGAAAAATTGACAAATAAGCAGATATCATTTAATATGTTTACGATTTTCCGGTTTTGCATAAAGAAACACATATTTAACCCGACTACTTCGTTTTTAATATGATTAATTGTGTGAGTCGTAGTGTCAAGTACAAATAATTAATTTCAACAGATAGCTAAGACAATTGCGAATATGATAATAAAACAAAACCCCTTGTTTCCGCACGGCATTATCCAATTGTTTTAACATTTAATTGTCACTAAGCGATTGTTCGATATCGCCAAAGACAAAGCATTTAAGTAATAGGCGGCATTTTTCAATAATGAGACTTTAATTTAAATAAGTTAATTTTTTTAAATATAAATTTGCGAGATGGTAGACTCGATACTCAGTCGCCTTGTACTACTATAGTGCCAAATGTCGTCCCGTGGATTAGGGAGTTTTTTTTCCAACTGACTACTGTAATTGGCCGCAGATTGCCTTTACAGCTTCACCGGCAATTGGCGAGCGCAGATGGCTCTCAGCCTTAAAATTTACACAACGAGCCTAAGGGCGTCCTTGAAAGGGACTCGAACCTCGACTTTGTAGCCTAACATATGTTTGGGGAGAGAAGCGGCCCGGCACACGCCATTTATGCAAATAGAGACTATGCGAACTTACAGGGACATGCGTCGATAGCCCCCGCCGGCGGGTTAATTATGGAGTGTTATGCACTTCTTTGTTTCGGGATGAGAGCACTGTACCTAGTGACATTACCGGGTATATGAAACCTAACATCTATTGTCTTGGGTGACGGGTGCAGGTCTGTGTTGACAGTTAATCCTCAAATATTCTTTTATTACTGTACTGTCATGGTCAGGCATATCACTTTCCTTCAGGCAAAAACTTCATCCGAAAAATAACTTTATTTACATAATTAGATCTCCAATCGATGTACCCAATTCTACTCACACATATAAATTAGGCGTATGCCCTAAAGCCTCCGTTTGTTAAATGATTAATTAACTAATTAGTGGTTAATTCAGTGCCCGACCTTGTGACCTGGGTGCCAGCAGATCACGCATGGAATTGGTGCGCAGGCGCAGGTC
Source organism: Leucinodes orbonalis (assembly GCA_019425675.1). Classification (NCBI taxonomy): domain Eukaryota; kingdom Metazoa; phylum Arthropoda; class Insecta; order Lepidoptera; family Crambidae; genus Leucinodes; species Leucinodes orbonalis. The sequence continues at coordinate 68,043 of PQWD01001147.1, forward strand.
CCGTTACGCGGAGATTCTCGCCGCGTAACGGAGCCCGAGACGCGTCATTGGCTGGACGACTGGACGCACGTAGGGTTGCTACCAGTGGCGAGCATTCTATATATTCAAATAAGCAGGGCATGCCCTGAATTTTTTCTACAACAGGAAAACGTCATATTTAAATACATAGTCTGCTCTTTTCTTGCATCCTGACAGCCCTTAATTAAATTTATAAAGTAATTCAGTTCTGTCATATTATCCTACCTGTGCCCGGCGGTATTGCTCGCGATAAAAGATTTCTCCCACATTAAAACGTAGCCGATGTGTAGTTAGTTGCCACCCTGGTTAGCCAGGGTGGCAACTAACTTCAAGCTATTTTTTAGCTTATTTTAATAATTAATATTTGTAGCGTATTTTATACATATAACGTTTTCATAAATGCGTAGAAGAATCACAGAAACAGTGGGATTCGTGTACGGATCGCTTTACTATTAGATTACCGGGTATAAGAGACTTAACATCTGTCGTCTCGGGTGACGGATGCAGAGCAGTGTTGACGGAAAAAATGACTATCTACTGTTATAAATTTCCTTTAACGCTGCTTCTGTCATAGTCATGCGTATCACTGACCCGGGTGAGTGCACTGACCGTCTCGTTTACTTATGACATAAAGAAAAGATTACACAAACAGATATTATGATAATATAATGAATAGGTCGACAACCCTAAATGCGCGGACGCAGCGGCCACGCTAGAGTAAACATTCCGCCATCAACAATTCAAATCAGAATGGAAGGGTCAAGACGAGGTGACATGCAATTTTTTCATAATCTCTCCAAGCATTTCCGCTTTGATAAACCTTTGACTATGAAGACTGTCTGTGTGTCGCTTTTGAATAATTTTATAAATTTGTTAATAATTTTCTAAATGCTTTACATGATGGATCTAAGTAAGCAATTAAGTGATGTCATGTGTGTGTCAATGTGAAACTTTGATAACTTTCGTTCCGTTCTTTCTCACCAATTACATTACGTTATTAATTTGTGCTCAAAATTATGTTTTGTATTCTTACAAAGACGTTATAGAAATTATGCCGTTAAAGAGTCCTAATATTTTGGGTGAAAGGCGCAGGGTATTGTTAAAATATGAACTATACTTGTTTTTACCAAAGCACCTGTGTTGAATGCGGTGAGATTGAGGCCTACTCATGAAAACGACCTCCCCTATATACAATTCTATATACATGTAAATGAGGCCAACATATTTTAAGAATAATCGTCGGTGCGTTTGATTGAGGCTACGGGAGACTCCTGAGCTGGTAGCTTCCTTGGTCAAAGAATAAGCATTGCTATTCAGCGCAGGATTCTGCCAGTGTTTTGGGAACCCTGCCTCGGTCAGACGCACTTTGAATTTGTTACTTAATATATTTTATATTTTAATCAGTATTTATCTTTTTTAAATTATAATACGAGTATTGTGTAACGTTATACGTATTTATATAAATAAATAATAATATATAAATTAAAATACTTAATATTTAATTACTGTACTGTTAACAAACTTACAACAAAAATACGAGTATTGTAAATATTTCTGTTTACAAACTTAATAATATTCTGTAAACGCTCCTAGAAAACTAGCACCATTTCCGTGTCGTTATTGCAGCCAATTCAATACACACGTACCTTTATTAGACATTCGTGGGCGATCGCCTCCTGATCAATCCAACAAGCCATTACCCGTAGGTGGTATGGTTATCGATTACCATGCGTCGTAATTCTGCTCTCATTGTCCGGTAATTGCAGGCTGTAGACCAAGGGCTCGCCGTTACTCGGTCAGCCGTGTGCCCACAAATCATACGACGTAGGGCTGTACAGAGAACGTCGGTGGCTCATTGGGTGCACTTTTGCCTTTCGATCTGGAGGACGCAGGTTCAAATCCCGCCACCACCAATGTTCTTTCGATTTTATTAATAGCTAAAAACTAAGACTGATGCATCATAATCTACAGACTAAGTATCTTGGGATAAAATTTCTTTGGAAACAGTGTCGAATTCTAAAATGGGCCGATTAGATTCCATTTACACCTGACAACCCTGATACGCTCATGAATGAATGCAAACATGCAAGAAGGTATATCAACTTCCTCCAACAGATCGTATCTCATGAACTGAATGAATAATGTATATGCAGGATATAGTGAACTGGGCTGCTTCCCGATAAACCTGTAGTCGGAAGTTTTGTCTAAGCACAGTTTTTGTGTTGAGTGTCTTTACCTATGGAACGTCAGGAATCCAGACACAATACAGAACCAATTGTTTCCAACGACCAAAGTTGTCATTGGCTTCCAAAGAGTGAATAATTTTATCCCCTTAGTTTTTTTATATACAAATTTTTAGTTTTATTTTACTAATTTTTAGTTATATGTCAAAGGATAATATTTTCCGTATATTTACTCGTAGACTCATTGATATTATTTCAACATCTTGGCAAGTTCTACGTTTCTTTTTCTAATGAAAATATTTCACTTGAATGGTTAATTTCCTAGACCAAATCTGGCCAGAAGAATGTTCACCAGTTTAATGGCAGCATGAACAAACTGCTTTTAGGGACCTAGGCAAAAAAGATATTTCCTTTTAGACACTCGAGCAAATCTAGGAATTTATTTCCTACCCAAGCAGGAATGGAATCCCAATCAACCATGTTTTTTGACATATCAAAAAACATGGTTGATTTCTCCCGCTCTTGGTGTGACTCTTCACAATTGATTAGACCATAGAGCTAGTTTCTTGTACATCTATGATCTGCATATGTTATAAAGTAATGAACATTTTCGAAAAGAGACTTGCAACTTTGGAAAGGGTGAAGCAGGGCCCAATGGCAATCTTCGCCTTTCCGACATGTCCGGCCGAAACCTGTTGCCTAAGGAATGCGGAGCGCTTGAAAGCAGCCGATTGAGTCGATTTCTTGCCGATTAATCGATCCTATCTAGGTAACAAACAATTTGAGATTGCACCACAAACTCACCAAGCCGAGTTCAAGCAAGATCTTGACATTCCATCGCTTTATTTGGGTGCGATGTTAGCTTTTACGAAATATTTTACTACTCATTTGGTGTAATGGTTGCCACGTCGGCTACTAAACCAAGGGTTCTGGGTTCGGTCCCCGGGCAGTACCAACGTTTGTGTGTATGAACATTTTTGTCTGTTTGTATTCGTCTGGATGTTTTCTATGCTTAATATATTTGTGTTTGCAAAAAATATATGTATGTTTACACATTGTTTAGTACCTTTATTACAGGCTAATGCTTTGTTTGTGAGTTGATGGCGCTGTGTGAATGTCAGTGTAAATTTATTTATACGTAAAATATACTCTTCGGTTGGTTTCCAAGCATAGCCACCTAATATATTGAGGCTACTAAAATTTTCAAGGAACTACACATAATGTCTGATAAGAATAAAATTAGATATACAGAAAGTTAGCTTAAAATAGATTTAAGGTCAACCAGTTGTGCAAATTATCTAAATTTATAATTGATTTCCTGACATTGAATGTCTTTATGTGACATATTCATATGCAAGGGTACTTCTAGATATTTTACTCAAATAAATAACTTTTATTTTATATAAAAGCGCAATAATTTTGTGTGCATTATATTTGAGGCTCCAACATATCGCATTAAATATTTTTTCATAAACCTTCATAAGCTGCATTTGAGAAATGTTTAAAAATTGTTTTCTGGTGTCATTTATCGTTTCTTCGAATTCCTCATAGACATTTTGCCCTAGACTGAGTTTGTATTTGTTTTGTCGTTGTATTGGAATGGTCTGCTTATTGCCTTTAGGGTGTTTTGCCAATTAATTTTGCTTAAAATAATTTTACTGCCCTAGTTTATGAAATCACTTACTTTATGTGATCCATCTAACTCATGCCAATCTCCCTCTGATCTAGCGCTCATTACTTTTCTAAGACTAATCGTTCTAATGGTGATATAATCACGTCTTAATGAATTACCTTTATATAAACAAATAGTCTTTCCAGTCAGTGTCAGAAGCCTTTGGGGGAGGCATTAGTCCATCAATGGAAAATTTGGTAGTCGTAGTATTCAAATAAAAATCTATATAAAACGTCAAAACAGTATCGCGTTGGGCCAATTGGAAACAGACCTACTCAGCGTGAGGTCATTGTAAATGTTAGTATGTCTCCCTTCGGACAGATTGTTTGAGAAATATCGGAGAACAATGCAGTTTTATCTTAACAAACAATATCCAAGAGACAGCCGGAACTTACAAACATTTTTACTTGCAAGTTACAATTGAATGTTTTAGTTTTGACAAGATTATCGGCTTAATATGGTCTACTTTGAAACGTCATACTGTCATAGAACCGAATTCATATTCAAAATCAACGTCGGCAATCATCCGCCTTCCTCTATGCCACGTGCCTTGACAATTAGAGTACAGACAATTATAACACCTACGGCCTTTGATAAAAGATTCAATTTCCATATTGAATATGCAATGTTGTATCGGAAAAGAGGCCTCGTAGAGGCTGTTGTAATTAGAAAAACCATTTGTATCACCCGATCGCCTTGAGAACTCGCTCTAAATTTGACGTAGTGTTGTTTTTCTATACAGTTACGTTTGTTTTAGCAAACCAGTTTATCTTCTTAAACCGATTGCAAAAGTTGCAAGTGTTTCCGTAAAAGGTTCCAGAGAAGTCATTTTATCAGTGACTAATATTTACGACCTTATAATCTAATTTGGGTATCTAGATGTAGGAAGTAGTTTATTTTAATCGATACAATTCTGTTTCCTATAACTATGCGCCTAATATAATCGTACACGAAGTTACGTATAAGGAACAATAAATAGATTATTACATTACGGTTAAAACAATTATGGAAATTGATATGGTCAGTAATTTTAATATAACCTTTAATGGCAGACTTATTACAGGTAGATATTGTAGTAATATATATATATTTATTTTGTTATTATGGATTTGTTTCATAACTCGGATTATTAGCTTACTGGGAAACCCTTTTTGAAATCTATACATGTTTCGCTTTTCTATCGTTTTTTGCTATTACAAGTTCGTGTCGCAGTAACTTGAGCGGTACATTTGTATAGGCTGGTTAAGTTTCACCGCTATCTTTAATCTTCACTATGGTAAAAATTAACGCACTAGATTTTGCATCGTAAATTGCTAATGCTATCCATGGTTATTATGCAGTTAACAACCGTCCGTAAGATAACAAATTTATCAATGTCAGTCATATAATCAGACATAGCATGAAGCAAGGGCCGTCAGCCTTGAGTGGTGAAAGTATATATGTATACGTATAGACCTCACACGTATCTTGGCGGAGGACTTTTACCTCTAATGTGTGAGCCAATAGAGTTGTTATGTTATTAATCGATTTCTCCTTTTAACTGATTATCTTGTTAGGGTATAACAACAAAATGATATGTTAATAGATAAGAAAATGATAATGAAATGGGTACACATGGTATGAAGAATAAACATCTTGTAAATGTCAATATTATAAGCTGTTCAAATTTTTTGATTTGATTAATTAAATTAAATAAATAAAACAGAAAATTGAGGTTCGTTTGCTATTCGTTAAGATGCATTACGCCAGTAAGGTTGGGCCTCGCTGATATTCAAAAACCTTTCATCTCAATTATAAAATCCTCGACTATGAACATGTGAGATGAAAAAAAAAAGCATTTCTATAATTGGAAAGAAAGTAATGTTGTGCTCTGTTTACATTCCGGTGTCTTTTTGTGTTGTGTCATACCTTACCACAGTATGTTTCATGTGTCTTTGGGTTTTGTGTTGTGTCATACCTTGCCACCTTACCACATTCTGTTTCATGTGTCTTTGGTTTTTGTGTTCTGTCATACCTTACCACAGTCTGCTTCATTGCATACTGATAAACTATAATTGCTTAAAATAACAAAGGTTCCACTTTTATTACCGAAGTGCAATTTTTATTGCTGAAGTGCAAATTTTTTGTTAAATTTATCAGAACTTTTTTGTGGGTTTTGGTGTGATTTATTAGATCAAGGTATGTTCAGGTCGTACAAATTATATGTGTCTATAAATTGTATTAGTATGGTACTAAAACTACGACGTATTCGATTAGATAAGTGTTTATAGAGCAGATATCCTTTGTAAATTGCGCATTCCCGTGCGTACAGATTTCATTAGATTCATTGTTTTTGTAATTGAATCGAGAATATTCATTCGTTCTATATTTGATAACTAGGTCGTAATATCATGAAGAAAATGTGGAAAGGTTTCAATGATAAGGAACAAATGTGATGTTTCAACTATTTAAACTTCTATTTTCCAATGCGCGCCAAGAAACAAATAGAAATTTATATTCAGAGCTGTTAGGACCTCTTTGGTATTTAATATTACATGGGTTGTTTTGAAATGGCACAATTTAGCTTTTGTCATTTCAGTGTGCCGAGAATATCTGTGATATTGTAGTGCTGGTAGCTTATTTATATGCAGTCCTTTATTTTATTTTTCTATCCTAGTAAACCATCATCTGAAATTACGTCTATTGTTGAACTTTCATCTCATCACTTCTAAATCTTGGAGGTTTTCTAGGTTAAGACTAGCTGCATTGTTAAAGGATGATGATGCTAGTACAGGTATAATATTGTTACAGATATATTTTATCTACGTAGACCCATTTGTTTACTAAGCTACTATAATGTCAGATTTTTATATTCTGTTTTTTTTTCTACAATACTATAAATGCCTATGCTCTCTATTTAATAACTAACTAAAATGTGGAAACCTAGTGCGTGTTCATGAATCTACAGCGTGTTTACTATGTGTTAATGAGACACTACACTCCAAATTTTATCTATTCAAATTACAATATGAGTCTTTATTATTTTGTTGGAACAAAAATTGCTAGAGTGTCGGTGGCTCAATGGTGAGGACTGTCGCCTTCCTAGCGGGAGGGCTGAGGTTCAAATCCCGACACGTACCAATGTGTTTTCGATTTTTCGAAAATATGTACGTTATCCGACGCTCTTACGGTGAAGGAAAACATCGTGAGGAAACCTTCATGCACGCCTGCGAAGAGATTCGAAGGTTGTGTGTGAAGTCGTCCAACCCGCACTGGGCCCGCGTGGACGACTAAGGCCTAATCACCCTATACGGGTAGGCTCGTGCCCCTCGGTGGGGACGTTAATGAGCTGATGATGATGATGATTGTAATTGCTAACATCCCTTTCTGTCCCTTGATAAATTGCATATATCAAGGGACATAAAGGGATAACAGATACTGTCGATCCAATCCCATGAGTGTTTGGTTATTAAAGCTAGATTCACAATACGGCCCATCGAAGGACCGGTGCAGCCGGTGTTAACGGTGCGTGCGGGGACCTGTCGTCCGAGTTTCATGACGTCATACCACCGTTATCCAATGAGAATTATCGGCATGCATATTGTATTATTTAGGTCGCATTTAATGGCCAATAACAAGTCTAGTAGCTTCTCTAAGTCAAGTCTAATTGGCAGAATTTGCCGCTGTGTTTACCAGTTGTTTGATTTATCTGAATTGTTACGGTAAACTTGGTAAAGGTGGGAAACTGATGTATGTTGATTGCTAGAGGTCGATTTTCTAGAATGTCTTTTCTTCTATGCATGACTCAGTTTGATATGATGCAAACTGAAAGCTGTTATTAAGATTAGTAAAACTGAAATGGAATGACAAAACAATGTACGACAAACAAGTTTTAAGAATATCAAAAACTTTTAAATGTTTCTGACTATTTTCTAAAATTCCAACCAGTAGTGTTTGTTTTTTATAAGTGTTCTTAATAAAAATGAATTGAATAACAAAAATTTCAATATTATTTTAAGTCGAAATACGATTTTGAAATTGTTTGCAAACAGAAATATTTATAGGTACATCTTTCTATAAAATATTGCCTTATTTTATTTATCAATAAAACGTATTTTATTATAGCTAGAAGTTTTTTATATAACTCTTTATTAAACCAATATCAAAAATCATACCGTGAAGTCAGTCACTTAATTCTTCACAGTTATAAATATTAACCACGTCCATAAGAGATAGTTAACCAATCAACCACTTCTTATGAATGAACACGAAATATATTGACTTACGCAACACGACATTCCTTTACACACATTCGTACTATGATGCCGATTACCACTTGCGTTCCGTTACATGGAACGATGGTCAATTTATTCTGCATTTTCTCTCCGGTTGTCGTACAATGTCTTGTGCGTAAAGATAACTGTATGTTTTGTTATTTCAATATGTTTTATTTGACAACTATCGAATAAAGTTAGATTTTTCTTATATTTTTTATTGATTTACCAACAATTGTGTAGATCTTAGGATTGCTCAACGTGATCATATTTTTTAATGATGGGTTTGCTCTTGTGCACGCATTATCTTGGGGGAAGAACTATCTAAGGAGCTGGCGCTTTGAATGCCAAAGGGTTATGTGGCCGGCAACACAGACGTAGGCACATCATTAATGTCATAAATTAAGTTAGATAAATTTATATTATCAGCATTATTTCAGTTGTACACTGCTTGACACAGCTTCTCATGAGTCGACGTCGTTAGGGGATTTGGGGTCAACCTTTACACTGGTCCAGAGGGTGTTGACGGTTGTTCAGAGATTCCACATTGTTTCTAGTTGGTTTGAGTCCCAATATAGTGGGTTAGGACTCCTTACACTTCAGTGAATGAATGCCATTTAACAAGGACTAGTAATTAGAGAAATTACAATTTGCTATTAATTTTGTAAAAAAATACTACGGCAATCACTTAAGAGTTTCAGCAAGAAATGCCATCTTGCTCCATTTATGTAAACGACAAGCTTAAGCTAAACTATTAATTTCGAATTGAATCTCTATAATTCTAAATGCAATATCCGTGTTTCCATGAAAGCAAAAGTCATTCGAAGTTCATCGGAATTTCTTTACGGTCAAATGCCGCGAAAACGGCACATAAACGGTTCGGCTCCATTTCGTATCTATTCATCTGATAGTCATAAAGTATTTGTTGCGCAACTTGTTACGACATGATTAAGTGAATTTGACGGCCCACTGTCTGAATTACGTGTTGGTTGTTGCTATTTAAATTGAATCGTATCTATTGGAATAGAAGTCGGAGGTGAGGTCGAGTTATCATCATAAGCTCATTATACGTCCCCATCGAGGGGCACGAGCCTACCCGTAGGTATAGGCCGTAGTTGTCCACGAGGGCGCAGTGCGGATTGGCACAACCTTTGAATTTCTTCGTTGGCGTGCGCAGGTTTCCTCACGATGTTTTCCTATACCGTAATAGCGTTGGATAAACGTACATATAATCCCGAAAATCCGAAAAGTCATTGGTACGTGGCGGGGTTTGAACTTGCATCTTCTAGTTCGGAAGCCAAACACTAATGAGCTATCGACGCTCACGCAACGAAGTCACTTTTGTAATCGAATTTTATTAAAAATTTATTAAAAAAATAAAAAAAACTGCAAAGTTTAGGCTGAAATCACACTAGAACATTAGCAGCTTCGATCATAGAAATGTTCGAAGATTAGCAGCGTCAGATTCAGTTGACGACACTAGTATGCTCTAAGATCTAATAAGACATGCTTAAAGTTTTTCAAAGCCTGTCAAAACGGTATCAAATACAAACCAATATATTACGTCTTGGTTATGCAAAATAATGACATAAGTTTTTAAGCATATATCGAAGTTCTATCGGAAGTCGAACTCTCCGTCAGATACAGCTAAATACGCAATGGAGGATAAAGACGAATAGTCATTAAAATGCTTGCAGTTTAAAATGGCTTCTAATTAAAAATGATTTATTTTTCATATTAAAGTAACAGAATACTAATTTTCAGTTTTTTGTGTTCTTTGTAACTGCAGCTTCGTTTATTGACTATTGTCAAAAAGTACAATATAATCACATCGGATAAAACATATACTTATGCGTATTTAATTAGTGATTTGTGTGTGACAGTTCCAATTAATTTCCTACACACATCCGTAATAGGTTCACATGTACGTAAAATATTAAATAGAAAGTTCAATAAAAATAAGTAAAATCACCGGCCGACAGTGAAAGGAAAATTAGAGGTTGGATCACGTATGATTTGATTCGTGTAATAAACGGCCGATGTTACAGCTCTCAGCCGTGATGGAGCATATCTTTGGTCTATAGAATTGTGTAAGAATTACGATTAGATATATTTTTTTTTGATTGGGGTATTTTCTCAGCTGGAAAAATGATGAACGAACTTTTTTTTCAAATTATTTTTAACGTTATTTGTGTTAAGAGCATCGGTGACTCATTGGTATGGACTGTTGCCTTCCGAACTAGAGGGTGAAGGTTCAAATCCCGCCACTATTCAATGTACTTTCGAATTTTCGGAATTATATGTACATTTATCTGACGCTCCTACGGTGAAGGCAACTTGAGGTTTTCTATTACCAGCCTCCACAATCGACTTCGCGTGTACTACGTGATGCTTGCAAAGACGAATTGTCTCTCCAGAATCTGTTCAAATGGGCATAGGTCCTGAAACATAATATGGCACATGGCCTCTTCAAATATCTTGATATAAAGGTTTTTTTACCTCGACTATCTTAAAGCAAGTTCAATAGCTTTTATAGAGCACGATCAAGTTTATTGTACACTCGTTAAACTATTCGTGTCAATTAGATTAAGCATTGAAATGCGCGCTCCTTCAAGGCTGCCGTGAGAAAAACTGATTTATGTGGGTTGTGGTTTTTTATACAATTGTATTTTGAAACCCAGATTCGTTTTTACCAATTAATGGCGAAATAGTCTTTTCAATTATTAAATCGGGCACGTAATAACATCTATCAACGCTCATAAGTCAGGTTTGTTAGTGTAAGTACTGTTATTATCCTTTAACTTTTTTAAATTACTTCAAATCTATTACATGCTCTGCATTATGGGATTGAAAGAAAGCATACTTTTTAAAGATATATGACATTTAATTAGCACAGATAATAATTAAGATGACGATGCTATCGAATTTACTGTTACAGACAAGTACCAATGTCAGTTACTTTAGTTATTTTTACACCATTCTAATAGCAAGGTAAAAGCGACATTTTAGATTCAGACCAGATAGCAGATTTTTTGTCGAGCCGCTTAAGGCACGTACAGAAAAATAACCGCTATAAAATTTCCCTATCAACCATCACCTAATCTATTAAATATTAATTATAGTTTTTTTGCCCGTACTCTCTTGTCAGAACCCATCAAGTTTTTGAACGCATTTTTTAATCGCACAACGGTTATAATCTGTAACGGTGCTGTCACCCGGATAGTTTTTTATCTGTGTATGACAAGATTGAGTTTTTTTAACCAATCTTTAAGTACTAGTTGCGATCTTACTATTAATTGCTAATTATCTTGGAAGAGCGTTTCTTAATTGCTTTGTAAAATGTCTTTATATTAGAACGCATAAAGAAAAAAAAAATATATACCTATGTGAGCACTATTATTCATTTCGATATTTATTATTCATTTGATACAGTTTTATTATTTATCAAACTTTAGAGCCTTCGAAGAGTTGAAACATCTAATTTACGTACCTAGTTAAAGTCAAAGCCAAATTTTAAAGTATTATTTGAGAGTATGTTCACACTAGTAGGTACTTATACTAAAACGTGTAAATTGCTCTGTTCAAAATTAAACGTTTGTTACGGTTACAGTACCTTGTTACGTATTCTCCCCATAGTGATGCTATGCGGTAAGGCCTGTGCCCTGTAGGCCGTTACAGGCTGATAGTGCTCATGATAAAGTACCTATTTAAATAGTTCAATAATAATATTAATGAAATAATGATTGTTTTAAAGGAATGTTTGAAAATAATCAGGTTCTAGCTTGATGATCTTTATGAGTTAACGATTTCAAAACGTAAAGTTCTTTTTCAAATATTTCATAAAATTAAGAATAAAAAAGTTAATTGTATAAAAATATGGCTACATTAATGCGCAGTTTGTGGTCGCCATTACCATACATGGTCGGGCCAATTATCATTAATCATCTCATTAATTCAATAAAGCATTGTTATATGTTCTAGACGCGTACGTTGTACGAATTGAATAGGCTAGGTGACTAATCTTAGACACGAGTGGTGGTTATTTTCAAATAAGAATAGGCATACTACGGATTTTTGTCTCAAAACTGTTGTATCTACCACACGTGGTTTGTTTTAAAAAGAGCAGTATCTGTGTTTTAGGCCAGATAAATATAGTTTTGTTTAGTTTATAAATGGAGTGATAGGTTACTGTCCAATCTCGCTATGCTGTGCAGGAAGGTCTGTGCTATGTATTGGGTCGTTATAGGCTGATGCTTTTTAAAAAAAATGCACTGACATTCGCACAGCGCTATCTAGCCCCATATTAAGCGAGGAGCCCGAAGTTAGGATATTAAATAATATCTTTTTTGTAAAAACATACATATACACAGAAACACCCAGACCATTACAAACAGACATGTTCAGATTTGTTATGTCCGGGGATCGAACCCGGAACCCGGAATGTAGAAGCCGACGTCTCGACCGTAATGGTCGAGACGTCGGCTTCTACATTACTCCACATGGCTCTCGTCTCGACCATTACTCCACATGGATCTTGTAATTATGAAATGTATCTAAACTAACAAGTTGAAGCGGCAATTTAATTAACTATGTATTTTATTTGTTACAGGTAAGGCTCGCTGACTACTGATATTATCTATTCTTAGAGAAGTTTCTAGACCGCTATCGTAAGTTACAGTAGAGTTGTACCCGTCAGTGTTGCTACTTGGCACGTACCAGACAACTGGTAGTGACAGGGGGAAAGCTAACTTACTGTTGTGTAGGGTTGTCGAGTATGTACTGTATATAAGTAACCTTACCAACAAGTGAATGAACCCATTGAACGCCGGGAGTCCAGATACAATGGAAAATCTATTGTATCTGGCGCTTTAAGGCGTCATTAGTCAAAGGATTGAGACATGTGTAAATACGTATATACGCAACTTTATGAGAAAAGCGTAGGACGACGAAATATTGTTTTCCAATTTCTCGATAGCCCTTAAAGTCAGCCTTGCCTTTACTACGTATATTGTATTCCATTATCATATCAGACTGTAGAAGTCTTCTGCTGGACATAAGTGTCCCTTATGTATGCCTCAAACATCGATGGTCCGCTTTCGCCATTGCTAACTAGGTATCTACCTAAGGTCATGAGCTCATCTAGCCGGAGGGCTCCTTACCTTGCCGAAACCCAGTCTCCATTCCAGAATCTTTCTGCTCGCGCGTCAAATCTGCGACATATACTCGTACTACCGGCATTGCCACTTCAGCTTGGTACACTTTTGGATTATTAAAAAATAATAATAATAAAATAAATATCTACTGACATTGACACAGCACTATCTAGCCCAAACTTAGCATAAGCCTATAAACAACGGATTAACATACTTCCACACATTTTTTTTATTCTAAATACATATTATACATAGAAAACACCCTGACCAATGTACAAACATTGATGCACAAAAGTGTTTGTACTGCCCGGGGATCGAACCCGGAATCCTTGGTGTAAGACCCGATATCTCAACCATTACACCAAATGGATCGTCATATTCTTGACTTGTGTAGTATATATCTGTATATTATACGTAAGCTGTTGTCAGCCCTATTCGCTAGGGACCGGAAAGAAAGGCGCGTGAAACTATTGACCTATATCCGATATGGACGCTAGCTATAATTGGCACAAATTATTCATTAACGTCCGATTAGTACTATAATTAAATGTACTATTAGCATAATTACTATATTTAATAATGTAGGACAATAGCTTGGTCTTCAGTAACGTAAAACACAAAGTAAGACAAGGAAAATAAACTATAAGCATAGCGTAATGATAGTATTATTATAATAAAATAAATAAATATCCACTGACATTCACACAGCACCATCTAGCCCCAAGTTAAGCGTGAAGCCTAGGTTATGGGTACTGAACAACAGATAAACATACTTACATTTTTTTTTAAATACATACATATTATACATAGAAAACACCCAGATTATTCCAAACAGACATGTTCATACACAAATATTTGTACTACTCGGGGATCGAACCCGGAACCCTTGGTGTTGCAGCCAACGTCTCAACCGCAATACCAAATGGTTCGACAAAACAACAATAAAATTAATATTCAAAGTTTTCAAAAATAAATTTAATTGACATCATCAGCTCATTAAACGTCCCCACCGAGGGGCACGAGCCTACCCGTACGCGGGTGATTAGGCCTTAGTCGTCCACGCGAACCCAGTGCGGGTTGGATGACTTCACGCACAACCTTTGAATGTCTTCGCAGGCGTGCGCAGGTTTTCTCACGCTGTTTTCCTTCACCGTAAGAGCGTCGGATAACGTACATATAATTTCGAAAATTCGAATACACATTGGTACTCGTACGTGTCGGGTCATGAACCTCAGCCCTCTTGGTAGCAGGGCAACAGTCCTTACTATTGAGCTACCGACGCTCTCCAAATTTCATGTAGACAGACTTTTTTATATAAATTGTTATCACGTTGTATTGACAAACGATTAAAGTTACACTAAATATAAGTAGGTGTATCATTATACCACAGATTACACAAAATATATTAAAATTATACTTACGTACGTCATAATATAATAACCTTGAACGCTTCAACCAATTATGAACATACTATGTAATTTAAATATTTGTGCCAATGCTTTAGAAACAGGTAGTAAAATTTATATCAATGATATCTTGATGATGAATGTGTTAATGTAATTATTTGCTTTAGAATATCTTTGCGCACACACGTGTTTTCTAACGAGGTTTCACATTAAAGTTCATTGATTTATATGTAAAAATATAACTTAAATACTGGTAAAATAAAACATAATTTCTAAAGAGAGAAAGATAAAACATTTATTTGACAAACACAAATCAATACATCATCATCATTACAGCCTAATTATGTCCACTGCTGAACGAAGGCCTCCCCTAATGATTTCCACGCGGACCGATCCCTTGCAGTTGACAGATGATCTGGTTAAGGTGGCGGGTAGCAGATGCATGTCAATCAATACATGGAACACAATAATGCGGAAGAGAAAATCAATAACACGGAAAATAAACAAAAACAGAAAAACCATTATTGGTAGTCAAGGGGGTTTCAATCCTCAACTTGTCACATCTTGTATAATCATCATCACCCATAAGAGCCCATTGCAGGGCACAGGCCTTCCACAGCTTAACTTTGGGGAGATTGGGCCGTAACCACCACGCGGGCCCTATGCGGATTGGAGAGTTTTTTTTTTTTTTTTTTCGAACTGACTACTGCTGTTGGCCGCAGATGGCCTTCACAGCTTCACCGGGCAAGTGGCGAGCGCAGATGGCTCTCAGCCTAAAGATTGGAGAGTGTTAACGAATACTATCATATGATTGTAGACGGGACTGTTAAGGGATAACGTGCCTCTATCTTTCTTTTCGGACAATCAGGTGATTTAGCCTCCACTGCCATAACTGAACTGGAAAAAATCGTACAAAGTGACTTATGCGGTTTCCCCGCGGGATTTGAATCCATGACCTCCTGATAACGCAGTTGAAGTCCAAATCTGTGACCACCAAACCCCGAAGGACGTGCAGTTACATAGTATACAAGCAGTGGCGTGCATCCGTATATGCAATTAAGCAGTGCGTACCCTGTACGTCCAGACAACCCGGAAAATCGCCAACTTAATATCGATTTCCACTTTTTCGCTTATTTACCTCAGATTTGAAATCACATAAGCTCTGTGCCGTCACTGCAGTGGCGTGCCCTAAGATAATGAACAGGCAAAGTGCATGATACGAATCGCAAAAACAGTAATATGAATTATTTTTCTCAAAAATGTGTACTATTGTTGAATGCAGATTGCCTATCGTTTAAAAGATGTAGGGAAAATAAGGTGAGATCTTATACGATCTCGATTTTCGGGTTTATAGGGGAACACAGGGTATGCACTGCCTATTTGCATATATGGAGTGCACGCCACTGCGTTACTGTATAGAAGTGTTAAACTACGAACTCATAAATGTAGTTACTACAAAAGTCACCGAATATTGGCTAACCCCTAATACATTCGCAACTAATATCAACGCGTTGACGCAACACATTTCTAATGTCAGACTCGTTTGCTCTATTCAACTGCTAATTTCATAGCATTATTTCGATAGGCTTCGAGTTAAAGTTCACCTTGACATATTTGGCAAGAAAGATCTCTTGGTGACTAAATCTTTCTGTGGTATATGCAGGGGAAACAATAGAGGAAGTCCTCTTAATGGAGGAAAAATGAATACAAGGCTAGGAAGGCTTGAATGAGATAAATAATCACTAAGATAAACAATAAAGTAAAATTTACGTTAAATTCTGATGTTAATGATATTTATCTTGCACTAGCAAACCCAGCTCCGTTCCGCCACCAGATGGCTTCGTTTTATGTAACATTTCGTTTGGTGATCAAAAGATGCCATCTACTTGAAATATTGATTTGTAGTATGTATCAGAGATTTCGCTGTATGCGAACAAAAGCTTTCCCGCTTTTCTGTTGAAATTTTTCCTGAATTTTATTCGCTATAAACCTCACGGATCCCGAGACCTTTCCAACGAATGCAAAACTGTGGAATCGGTTCGTGCGTTCTGGAGTTATAGCGTCAGGAAGAAAACCCGACTTATTTTTATATAGTAGATTACATAAGGAGTGTTTATTGCAATTCTTGTTTATTTAAATACATCATCATTATACGTCCCCACCGAGGGGCACGAGCCTAGCCATATAGGGTGATTAGGCCTTAGTCGTCCAAGCCCAGTGCGGGTTGAACGACTTCACGAACTTTGAATCTCTTTGCAGGCGTGCGCAAGTTTCCTCACGATGTTTTCCTACACCGTAAGAGCGTCGGATAACGTACATATAATTTCGAAAATTCGAAAACACATTGGTACGTGGCGGGATCTGACCCTCAGCCCTCCCGGTAGGAGGGCAACAGTCCACACCATTCAGCTACCGACACTCATAATTTATATATATAACGTGTACTAATTTACAAAAACTATTTAAGTATGTTTATCCGTTGTTAAGTATCTATATTACATGATAATGCTTAGTTTGGGGCTAGATGGTGCTGTGTAAATGTCAGTGGACTTATCACCTACAGTGGGATGTTTAATGCTGTGTTATTTACGATATTTATCTTGCATAGCCTTAGGAGTGTATTGCAATTCTTGTTTATTTAAATACATGTTTAAATATTTTAAATACATATAAGTTTTGATTTATTCCATCATCGTCATCTACGGAATGTCATTGTTGATCTCGCATATGTCATGCATATTAAACAGGCCAGAGTCTGTGACTGATGAGTTCATCTCTATATCGAGGACCAATGTTCGTATGGCTACAGGATTATGAACATTATATGTATGGTAGTAAAGTTTGAAAACCTTTCGCAAGATAAATCAGTAATCGGATTCTGCTTGTAGATAAGTAATGGGTTTAATGAGTATTCTGGTATATCTTGATGCGAAGATCCATTGCCATAGTTAAGATTAATCAGTAAACATTGTGGTGTATGGCAGTCTAATAGATATAAATTATATATATAAATATAGCTTGAATCTTTAACAATAATATTTCGAATACCATATCGCATATTAAACCTTACAAAATAATCTCAAACTTACAAAAAACATAGTTGAATTGAGAACCTTCTTATAATTAGTCGGTTAGGTTAATGAATAAAAGCCTAATTATTGTGATATTGATTGAAGTTTTTTGTAGTTTATAATTTAGAAAGCTAAAATTTTCGTTTACTAATATATATGTATTTTTTTTTCTAAAACTCAACCGAATTTCCTTTTATTTATGAGCACATTACGCCGCGATTCACTATATGTGTGATTAATAATTCAAACATTGATACATACAAATGAAAGAATTGAACAATAATTTTCATTGAACACAAAATGTTTACTTTAACTTCTAGTTTTATAGGTCCTAGACAGTTAAACAAAACCATCTGTGACTAATACACGCCAATAAATATTATTCATAACAGCTGTTTTAAAACAAACGACACACAACAGACCACATATTTTGAAGAGGAATAAAATATATTGTTTTAAATGTGGTTCTTCCAGGCTGCACAGTGAGAAACGCAATAAAATACTGGATTTGACGGTACAAGCTTCATTAATTAAGAATCACTTTTGTATTATGAGAATTTCTATAAATAAAAATGCAGGAAAATATGGATAAATAAGAATGTAGCAGAAAAGTATCGGTGTCGTTAAATTAAAAGTGGTTACTGCCTCCTACGATAAAAGGTACAAATTGTTTACTTGATTATTAACAAAATTAAATTCGTAAACGTCTAAATAATAATGAAGAATTTTTTTTTATAATATGACAAAGTGCAAATCGAATATCGTGGTCTAGTATCGTCATCATCAGCTCATTAAACGTCCCCATCGAGGGGCACGAGCCTACCCGTATAGGGTGATTAGGCCTTAGTCGTCCACGCGGCCCAGTGGATTGGACGACTTCACACACAATCTTCGAATCTCTTCGAACGCATGCATGAAGGTTTCCTCACGATGTTTTCCTTCACCGTAAGAGCGTCGATAACGTACATATATTTCGGAATTCTAAAAAACACATTGGTACGTGTCGGGATTTGAACCTTCAGCCCTCCTGATAGGAAGGCGACAGTCCACACCATTGAGCCACCGACGCTCTTAGTATGTTTTTTGCATTTTACCATTTTGATTAAGAACATACACCACTTTCGCGCAACCCTGCTCCCCTTTATTTGATGTGCTTGATAATGCAGTTGATATGAGCTCGGTGCACGACCTAGTATCACTAAACAACTTATCTTTATGCTACTAATGTTATCAGTATTGTATGAATGCCATCAAATATTTGTATTTAAATATATATATATATATATATATATATATTTAATACAAATATTTGTATAATTATTTTATTAACTTAACTTAAACTTATCTCAAAGGTGACTGACTGACTGGCTGTCATTGTGATCTATCAACGCACAGCCCAGACCACTGGAAAGATCGGGGGTATTTGGCATGCAGGTAGATATTATGACGTTGGGACCCCTTAAGAATGGATTTTGATAAATTCCACTCCTTAGGAGATCAATTAGGAGATGAAAAGTAATAACTAGCGAAAAAGAAGGTTAAAGTTACCTAGCAATGCAGTAGCCCAATCTGGGGGATTACCGCCATCTCTTGGAACATTGTTACAATAATATTACTTCGTCTTTTCTTGTACAAAAATGCTGACGTATTGTTATAATGAACAATAGTGGTTTTAACAGATTGTGGTTACCCCCTGTTCTGATTTCAATCTTGAATAATAAATGATAGCATTTTTTTTATAATATTAAATGTCACAGATGAGAGAATGTGAATGAAGTTCCATTGTCTGAGCGTGTTCTATAAAATTGTGTCAACTTATCCCAAAAAGTTTTAGTTAAGTTTCGGTCTGCGTGGACATGTTTCTCTTACAGACTCATACGTCATATTCAGATGGACGTATCAGGCTGTAATCAAGATGATGATAATAATAATGTGATTTCGATGTCCACATTACTGCTCGGCTACCTACTAGGAACCTTCTAATGAAAATTCTAATTGTTTTCTCGGAGATAATATTATGTTTGTATATTATTTGACTCTTAATTATACAAACAACATTAATGATAAGTAGTCGATAAAAAACAACATACTTAAGTAACCTATCATATTTTATGTATCATTTTCGGCTTATTTTAAGCCGGTATTGTTCTAAATTCCCCGTCACTAATTAGTTATCAGTTTAAAATATCGCCATGTTTATAATCCAATAATAAGAGGCGCGACCGAAGCCAAACAATTGTAATGGGATTTACAAGGACCTTTGTTATTTAGTAATTTATTTGATACGTTTATATCCCATAATAGTCTACAGCTGATTTAAGGCCTACTTTACGATAATCACGTTTTGTCATAATCTCCACGCATTACAGAAGTTTTGTCATAATCTGCTTCTTTACAAACGTTTTGTAATAATTTCTACGCTTTATATAAGCTTTGGAGATAACAGTTTGTAAAAAGAGAAGGTAATAAAAGTCTCTTTCCTGAAAGTTTTTTTTTAAACATTTACAGTTCCAATTGACATAGTGTGCTAAAATATAACAATATGAAAATTTAAACACATATGAGTAAGCAGTATACAAAAGTCATATTGAGGTAACCACAACTTCACATTACAATGTACATAACCAAAATTTATTATCATTAAGGTTCAAGAGTCTCAAAGTGCGATTTATGTCATTCGTATTTTTATCGAGGGTATGCCAATGATGTAAAAAGTTATAAACAGAATATTATTAGGGGATGCTAGTGAAAAACAGGTCAATAACAATAGGCAAAACGGAAAAACTACAACTTCTACGAA
Organism: Leucinodes orbonalis; assembly: GCA_019425675.1. Taxonomy (NCBI): domain Eukaryota; kingdom Metazoa; phylum Arthropoda; class Insecta; order Lepidoptera; family Crambidae; genus Leucinodes; species Leucinodes orbonalis. Next base: position 88,599 of record PQWD01001147.1, read on the forward strand.
CTAGACATGTATTCTGTTTGTAGTTAGTATTCGTCGGGGGTATTGTTTCATCCTTACAATCTCTCACTCTCTCTTCAACCTATCGCAGTCCACTGCTGGACATAGGTCTCCACCATTTTGCGGTCCTGCGCTTTCCTCATCTAGCCACCACCAGCGATCTTTCGCAAGTCATCGGTCCATCCTTACATTATGAAAAATGTATCAAGTTAATGGTGAAGGGAAAGGGTCCCTTTCCCAGGACCTGTGCCGAAATACGCGCGAAAATTTGTTAAAAGAATTCCAGACAAATAGGCAACACATTTAGTTCTGGAGTGGAGACCGCGTCTCGGCAAGCATAGCGTAGGACATCCTCCGGCCCGATGGACAGACCACTTGCGGAAGGTCGCTGGTGGAAGCTGAATGAGAAAATCTCGTCCAGCTTCCCCCAGCTAACCGGGATATCTGGCGAAAAATAGGGGAGACCTATGTATAGCAGTGGACTGCAATAGGTTGAAGAGAGAGAGAGGCAGCACATCTAACCTAACCCTACTTAGAGTAGTTGATTGAATCACCGACCTTTTTAAAAACACACGCTGCCTCTCTCGAGTCGAGGTGAAAGAATGGTTAAACTAATGATCAGATGAACATAATTAATTCAGCCTTCGTCCCAATTTGGCAGTCATTGCTCATTTATGTCCTGAGCGGTGGCCTACTGGCGAACATTATAATAAATTGTCCAAATTTAATTGACCTGTGGGCAGAACTGTGCCGTGAAGTTATTGAGTTCATTGTGGTTGGTTAAAAAGTTACATGACGTCAATAATGAGTAACCCACGAACGGCATTTGTTGGAAATAATTTCTTACCAGTCCTTATTCGCAGGATCTTTGTCTCCCTAATGTATTCTCGGCTACTATATTATAAGTTATTTATAGGTATACTATTTTATGGCTTTTTATATACTATCTATATATCTTTGCGTATTTGCTGACATCTTTTTAATAAATATTTGTACTACCTGGGGATTAAACCCGGGAACCCGGAATCCCGGAACGAAGTTGGTGTAGTAGCCGACGTCTTAATCATTACACCAAATGGGTTGTCAAGTATGGCTCCAATGGGCCCTGTGTCGCCGTGGCGATGCTGTTTGAAAGAGCCTGTGTTCTGCTGTGCAACCTTACGACGATCCATGTGGTTTAATAATAATTGTCGAGACGTCGCGCGTCGGCTTCTACACTTATGGTTTGATCCCCAGGCATTACAAACATTTGTGTGCATGAATATGTCTGTTTGTAATGTCTGGGTGTTTCGATGTATAATATGTATGTATTAACAAAAAATATATATAACTATGTTTATCAGTTGCTTAGTACCCTAACTACAAGCTCCTCCTCCTCCTTAATATGGGGCTAGATGTCGGTGTGTGAATGTCAGTGGTTTGTTATTTATTTATTTATTACGGGCTCCTGGATTAGATCGATAATACTGAGTTGTTAGAATTACAGTTTTTTCTTGGTACCCTCTTACATATTATTATTGAAAACATTAATGAACATTTTTCCTTTTACTTGACAAATTAAAATGGTTACATTTTTTAGTATCTACAAGTTGTTTTCAAATCACGTTTTGAAACTAATTCTCGTACTATTTTTTGTATGTGACGGGTCGTGTTTTGATGTAACTCAAGCATGATTCACAAAAAGTTTTTTGCTGATCAGCTGCAAGAATTAAAAATCATTTTAAAAACAGCATCAGTACAAAAACTAAGAACATTGACCGATCGTGTTTCACATTTATTAATTAATGGGTGATTGAAGATATTTTGGAATATGAAAAACACAAATCTTGTAATACAATCAACACTACGTAGCAATTGCGTGTTTAATTACTTATTTTACAAAATGTAATGAATGATTTATACGACTGGCAATATATCTAAGTATAAATATGGATGAAATATTTTTAGCAACAGACACATTTTGAAAATATGAGGCGTTGTCGCCTTAAATGAAAAAGTAGTTTATTTAAATTTCGTTTTAGGAAAATCATAATCATAATTCGCTAAATGTTATAAGTCATTGAACCTTAAATGTAAACGATGTTGTTATTGTTATATGATATTCCGATTTTACTATTATTAATTTAATTAATTTAAAAAATCAAGAGGTATTGTTATTTACCGAACGTATATTACGTTTTATGTTCGCATGTTTTCACTACTCAGCATTCCTTTTGCTTTATGATGTTTTTGATATGGGGTAACTATAATACGGGTATGTTTAGCACAAAATAATTAAAACGACTTACTGGTGTAAACAGGGTCGTTTGTCGTTACCTGTCGTCAAACTAGCAATTTGTTAAGTTATAAGTAACTTTGCAACTTGACTTATTTCATAGGGTTGAACCACAGACATCCGAATATACAATTAGACTGGACAGCCGCCAAGTTTATAGGCAGTCCAGTGTCGCAATTTCATTTCGGTTCTACCTGTGAAAGTTATTATTTCTTGGTAAATTTACTGATTCCTTGCGATGATGGCATGTTACAATTACACAGGATGGCATTTTGGGATAAAACGGTAATTTCTTCTAATATTCATGCGTCTTGACTCGTCTCACAGAGCGTAAACTGGTAGCCAGTGTATGCTCGTTGAGCTTACATTTGTCGCACTTAAAAACGCGGCTTGCCCTATCTCCTGTATTGGGAAATCTGTGGGTTGAACGAATTGAATTATATAAACAGAACTATTTTTTTGGTACAATACTTAAGACCGAACAAGTCCGTGGTAGATTGCATTTTAACATTCTTAAGGTACATTTATGGAACTAAACTTAAGGAAAAATAAATACTTAAATGCAATTGAAATATTTACTTATATAAGTGGCAGTGGGCTGTCACGTATGTCGCAGAACCGATGGCCGTGAGCAGACGAGTTCTGAGACCGCGTCTCGGCAAGCGTAGCATAGGACTCCCTGCGGCCCGATGGACCGACGACTTGCGAAAGGTCGCTGGTGGAGGCTGGATGAGAAAAGCGGAGGACCGGGATATCTGGCATAAAATGGGGGAGACCTATGTCCAGCAGTGGACTGCGATAGGTTGAATAGATAGAAAGATAAAATAAATAACATCAAAAGGGTGTTTACTCTGCAATATATTGCAGCTTTACCGTGACAAGTCCGACTAATAAAAAATAAGGAAATTTCAACTTAAAAGGTATCCAAGGCTATACGTTAAACATACATATGTTTTTGTGGTGACGCATTTAACATGTCTGTCAACACTTACAAATTTAATTTGGAGTATTGCTTCAATATTTTTTAAATTAATTATTACTGACGTAACATTATATTCAAGATAAATATAAAGTACAGAAGTTTGCAATTTTTGGAAATAGAATAAATAAATATACCCAACTTTTAGTTGCGTTGTTTTGTTTTATGCGCCTTTTTCTGAGAGCTTAAGGATGAGAGCCATCTGCGCTCACCAATTGCCCGGTGTCCAACAGCAGTAGTTAGTTCGGAAAAAAAACTTTTTCTGAGAGACCGATTAGGTCGATGTATAGGTAACTCCGTGCCATATTTGTCACGTGGGCATGTTCAGTAGTATTGTATACATCATAGTAGTATTGTATAACCAGTAGTAATGGTTAAATCGATATTAACAATACTACATTCAGTAGTATCGTTAATATCGATTTGACCATTATTCTAATTTTCGCTAAAACAATTTCTCAAAAGCATAGCCTAAAAAAATCTGACACTAACGTGTCTTCTTCTTATGTATATGCGTATCGATGGCAAAAAAGTAATCAAACCGTAGAAACCCAAATGCTAGGCTGCGGTGACAGCATTGTCTGCAGCTGTCATAAGATCCTGCTGAGAGCAGCTACTTGGGTAAGCCGGACACAACTTAAATTTAACCATTGTTTTGGCCTCTACAAAGACATTATAAATCAAGACCACCCCAAAATCCCCACTGGACTAGTAAAACGGCGCTGTTAAAATAAAATGTAAGACCTTGGCTTGTCAACCTTAGTGTTCTAGCCCCGGGACTTAAGTACCAATAATGTGATATAAGTGACTATCGACAACTGTCGCATCCTGTCCCATGGCGCGCGCTCCGCCTCCGTCGATGCATGCTTCCTCATAATGAACACTTTCGCACAATTTCAACTGCTTTTCAATTACTACTATATTATTTATGTCATGGTTGCATGGCAACTTAGTTAACTGTGTGTGTCGCCTGCTTTGGTATTTTTTAACGGATTTGATATACATCAGTTTTGCTTTGGTGTTTTTGCTAATCGTGTGGGCATGGGCTGTCTCAGTGAGTAACTTTCTCCTACGCTACAGATATAATCATGAACACAGGTCTCTCCCATTTTGCGCCAGATATCCCGGTCCTCCGCTTTTCTCATCCAGCCTCCACCAGCGACCTTTCACAAGTCGTCGGTCCATCGGGCCGAAGAGCGTCCTATGCTACACTTGCCAAGGCACAGTCTCCACTGCAGAACTCGTCTGCTCCAACGGCCATCGGTTCTGCGACATACGATATTTTGGGTTAAATAAGAATCTACTTGCATGATTTCCACAGGACTTCTGTATGGTGTGTCTGAGAATTGACACAGGACAAATTCCAAACATGGAAACAGCACCTTGAATAAAGACCGACGAGGCACTTTCACGTGGGAATCGCTATTGTTTCATACACTGGCATTGTGCACTTTCCTCGGAAAATATTAACGATAAGTAAAAAAGTAACAACACATGATCAATTAACTCTTCATTTCACTTGTAATTGCTTGTCATTGGATCGATGTGGAAATCTGTGAAAAGAAACACGGTGACAATAAGTTACTAAAAATCGAAGACGCGTTTATTACTTCTCATTCATTATTAATACTCAGAGTGATTATGAGCAATCTCGATGTTTTTGATGGAATGAAATATTTTGATGGAGATGACTCAGACTCATATATCTGTTTCACATACAACATAATACGAAAGTGTCTTAATTATTTTTTCTACTGAGACATCTATAAGAAAGTTTCTGCAAGTTATCTTTTCCACTCAGATATCTTCTTTCAAAATAGCATTATCTACCATCATCATTTTAGCCCATAATCCACTGCTGTGGAAGGGCCTTACCTAAAGTCAACAAGATTTACAATTAAATACGATAAATATGTTTATTTTATTACAGATCCATTGAGTCTTATACTCAGACTAGCTGTAATGTGTAGTGACCTCGGTAACACAAGAAACAAAACTAGAAAAAAATAATGGTAATCAAGTAGGTACAATGGGCGGCCTTATACAGGGCAACTTTACATCATCGTCAGCCTATAATGGCCTACTGTAGGGCACAGGCTTTAGCGCACTCTTTATTAGTACATGAATACAATAATAGTATCTCTAAATTCTTTACATATCAAACGCGATTATCGTAATAATTATCAGCATCGTAACTATTATCTTAATCAGCATAATACACGTAAAACCAAGTGAAGAACGTAATTACCCAAGCATCGCCGACCCAGTAGTTATTATCTTTTAAATAGCCGCATAGTACAACGATCACAAAGCTTCCCACAATTCCCGGGCAGGCGGCGGTGCCTGTGGGAGTATTGGTTACGGTGCGCGAGCGCATGCCCTCTACCATGACTGTTCACATACGTAGGGTGACCATTAATCATTAAACGCGGGAATCCGGACGCAATAGAAAATCTATATATCTGACGCCTTAAGCTTCATTGGGTCAAAGGGTTAACAAGGCTAAATAAATAAATACAAATAACATAAATTATATGGTCTTATATAGTATAAGTATTGAAAATAAAAATGAAAAAGTATTTATTCAGTTTAGTCTTACAAAATACTTATGAATGTCAAATGAAGCTACCACTGGTTCAACAGGTAGGTTTCTGTTTTATTTTATTTTACTAACTGTTAGCTAACAAACCGACATCTGTGATTTCATTCCTGGCGACGGGGCCTTCGTCGCGATTCCCTGTAGGTTTGATCAATCCATATTCGTGTAACCGGCGTGTGCCGGGCCGTTTTTCACCCCAAATATATACTAGATTACCAAGCCCTCCCAACACCCTAAGCCGAGGTTCGAGTCCACTCTGGGACGCCCTTAGACTTGTTGTGTGATTTTTTAAGACTGAACGCCACCTAGGCGAACTTAGCTAATTTAGTAGCACCATTTAAGTGTTCTATAAAAACATAGTAGCTCATGGTTTATCTGGACAGATAATGATCGCCAATCCTTGATGCAAATTCTACTTTATTAACAAGCAGCCAGATCTTAACTTTCAACTTATAATTTAAAATTTCGAGTGATAATTTTGATACCGTTTCTCTGAAGAGATGATCCCCTAAAACTATTTATTTTCTAAATTAATCTATCATTGAAGCAGTGTGTGTCCCTACATGAGTCCCTTTTTCGCGTTGTATCATATTAGTAATATCCAGTAATTGATGGAATAATGATGGACGATTTTTCCCTTAAGCATGGTTAAAGCATAGGATGCACAGGCGCATCGCTTGACGCGTATTCGCTACCTGCACTTGAATACTATCACATTCATTACAGACTTAATTAAGTGTTATATACTTTGATGTGTACTATACTTTTAAAAGGTATACCTTTAATGCATTATTGCATTATAAATTATATTGAAACTAGATTTATAGCGTGACAAACCCTAATTAAAAAAAATATTTTGGTACTTATTGTCTTAATTAAAAACAGTTCCACTTACCGTTGCTTACTTCAAGTAGGCTTACATGGTTCAGCTGTCCAATTAGTTATCATAGTGATACTATAGAATGTAATTTGCAATTTGTGAGTGAAACTATTTGACATATAATACGTGTTGAAATGAGGAAAACCATTAAGTACTGCCATACTTAATTGCCACTTTTTCAAGTAATATCAACCTTAACATTATTTTTGACAATTAACCGACCTGTTGTTTAACTTGCTGTCACTTTAATCATAAACAGGTCAAGGTTTCAGTTTAAATGACATGCGAGTGACGTTAGTAACTTTCCACAAAACAGTATGAAATAAGCCGTTCTCTGCAATTAATTAATGTTAGGGCCCCCTTTTGTTTTATTTTAAATGATTGGAAATAAAATTGATCTAAATATGTTAACGAATGTCGCAAGCGTGAAGTTTTACCCACAAGCATAGGGAGATTGAAGCACGATCGTATCCTTACTGGGATCTGATTATGTAGACATAATCAGATCCCTAGAATCTATAGTACACTACAAAACTTCGATATCGGTGATGATAAGTATGTATTTTTGTTGATGGAATATTTTAATTTGAGACGAGCACAACTTTTTATTTGATGCCATATCAAAAGATATAACCGAAAATAAGCTAGGCTAGGTCATTAAGGCATGGACGTATAAAATACGGACGGAGTCTCGGTAACAACAAAAGTGTGTCAAAATTCGGTCAGTGTTTACTGAAAACCACAAAATATAAGACATTTGGCGCGCACCTGTCAACAGAGCCATAGATTATATTAGGAAAATGACATCAGCAGCTTTCATTTCAGGGACACATTTTATGTAATAATGACAGTCCATCCGTATTTTTTAATACATGTATTAAGGTATATTGAAATGGACTATTCTTTATTATTTATTTAACAGATGCATTTCAGTAATAAGAAATCAAACTTTACTGTAAACGAGCTGTTAGCCTTATCGTTTTAACCGGAAATTGTAAAATGTAGAACAATGGCATCATCATCATCAGCTCATTAAACGTCCCCACCGAGGGGCACGAGCCTACCCGTATAGGGTGATTAGGCCTTAGTCGTCCACGCGGGCCCAGTGCGGATTGGACGACTTCACACACAACCTTCGAATCTCTTCGCAGGCGTGCATGAAGGTTTCCTCACGATGTTTTCCTTCACCGTAAGAGCGTCGGATAACGTACATATATTTTTCGAAAATTCGAAAATACATTGGTACGTGTCGGGATTTGAACCTCAGCATTTGAACAATGGCATATTTAACTATAAATAGGAGTTGCAAATATAAATACAACTGTTGATAATGTAATTTCCTATTGTATCTTTGAGATAACGGGATTAGTTCATTGTTTGATTACACTTAACGAAGGTAGGTCATATAAAATCAGCGCGATGTTTTGACGACATTAGTGTACAACGATGTTACTAGGTCAACTTGTGACCATGAAAGAAATACACATTAAATATTTTACAAAGTAGGAAAGGAAAAAATTTACATATTTTAAAAAATATGTATACGTATAAGTACATAAAAATAAAAAGATATGTATTGGCACATAAGTACATTGTTATCAATGAGACTACGTAAAAAACAATAAAACACATTTTATAATTTAAAAGTTCCAGATTACGTAACATTAAATTTCCCTTCCTCATAAATAAAGAAAGACACCATGGTTCTCACCTATACTTTTAGCGTGTTTATAAATGTTCCCGGAAAAAAAACACAAAAATCGAGCTTAGCCCTCAATCCACTGCACAAGTTCACAATAATTTCGCCAAAGCCTTGGTCACTATTCAGTACGATGTACGGTTTCCTTGCATGTCTAGATTCATGTTATCCATTTTGACAACCTATTTGTGGAGGTAATGTTCAGCCGTCGGATACTTCACCAAGGGTTCCGAAACTAAGTATTAAGCCTGTTATATGGGTTCTTAATATTCTAAGCAACTCACAAACATACCTTTACTTTTTTTGTACATACATACATATAGAAACACCACGACCAATACTAACCTCTGGTATTGCAAATGTACATGGGCGGCGGTGTCATGTACCATCAGATGAGCCATTTGCTCGTTTGCCTGCTATACCATAAAAAACAGATATGTTCATTCACACAATGTTTGTACTGCCCGGGAATCAAACCTTGAGCCCTTGGTGAGCTGACATCTTAACCAATACACCAAATATGTCGTCTTTATTTATCAAATGTAAATTGCTATGAAATTAAAAGGTTTATAAGGAACAGTCTTCATAACTATTGCATCACCACACAAAGCATGCTCTAGAATATTACTAGCCTTATATAATGTCATATATAATGAGATTTATGTATTCAAGTAACAACATCAGGTTGTTGAATAATAGCATTACTTATTGCATTAGAAATAACTGGATTGTGAATAACAGAAACGAGATTTTAATCCAAATAGGTATCTAAGATGGTAAATTATGTACCGGGTGCTTTGTCACTGGTAATGTTAATATTATTAACTGGATCTAAAGAAGATTCTGGTTGTCATACTTGTAAAGATTATTAAAAGAAAGAAGCTAAGAAGTATTTATTGATATATAAACATTTAACTTATATACTATATACAGTATGAAGAGTATTAAATCACAGATAATATAAAGTTTAATTACAAAAACGATATAAAATATAAAAATGATAATAACTGCAAAACTTATGTCAAAAGACGCCGTATCAGCGCATGCTGACGTATTTTGTTAGGTATAAGTTATAATAAGAGCAATGCTAGTTATTAAGTAACACGGCAGCGCTGGTGATAGGGCTTAGGTGACGACAGCCCTATATTGTGGACATATTCATAATCAAGAGACGATCTGGTGACGTAGAAGTCTGAAACCTAGCGTGCTTTCCAAGGGTTCTGTGTATAGATACCGACAGGTCTAGACGTTTTTTATTCGAAGTATCACATCTGCTGATTAAATTTCTATTATTTGCATTTTCATCGCACTTAAATGTTTTATACTAGAAATATGTAATCGCATTGTTCATTTAACTACGAAAAGTGATTCCCGATTTATTCCGTTTGATCACTTCGGTTTTTGCTCCATTTTACTACGCGAGCCATATTCTTTTCAGTTTTTTCCCTGCTCTGTTGTCAGAATATGAGAGCCAAATGCCTGGACTGGAACTGACTGGAGAACTGGTGGAATTTCGACACACTTTTGGTGTCAAGGGAGACTCCGTCCGTATTTTTATATTTACACTAAGAATTAATTACCTACAATAATACCTGTTACCTAGTATCCATAACATAAGCCATAAACCTAAAGAACTAATTGTTAACTATGTAACGTGATTGTTATAATAATATTATAGTGCTATAAAGCTTCTTAGAAGTATGTATTCTTGTCGCATATTAAATGAATGGAACGGCAAATAAATGATGCGAGTCACAGCGAGGGGCGTGCGTGTGCGCACGTAGCGAGCTTCCGGGGTGACCTGGCTTTCCCAGATATTGGTGGATTACTTACTTGAGTTAACTTTAATGTACTTAACCGCTCGTATCTCTCGCTCGTATTATTTATAACCCATTGAACGCGGGATTTTTTTTTTATGTTAAAAGTGTACAAGACGGTCTGGGCGCTCACCTGATGGTAAGTGATACGCCAGACCATGACAGAGCGGCATTAAGGGAGATCAACAACTCATAGACAGTTATTATCCTCCATCAGTGCCCCACTGCGCCCGTCACCCGAGACAACAGATGTTTGGTCTCTTATACCCGGTAATTTCACTAGCTACAGTGCCCTCATCCCGAAACACAGAAGTGCATAACACTCTTGTTTCACGGGACGATATCTGACACTGCGGTGGTACCTACCTAGACGACTCAGTATCGAGTCTACCACCTAGTAAGGCAGAATCTAGACACAATGGAAAATCTAATGTGTTTGGCGCCCTGAGGCGTCATTGGCCGTCAAAGGGTTAAATATCACAAGCCCCCGCGCCTCGACCGACAACATTCTTATCTTCAACGTATCACAGTCCTCTACTATATGTACCCCAATTCGACGCCAGATACCACCAGCCTTTGCAAGTCATCGGTCCAGAGGGCGTCCTTCGCTACGCTTGTTTCTCCACTCCGGAACTCGTCGGATTCAACGGCCGTCAGTTCTGTGACATACGTGACCAGTCAACTTCAACTCGCAGATTCGGCGAGTTATGCTTTGTTGGATGATAAACGTTCAACAAGCACGTAATGTAACGAATTACGTAATAGAGTTAAGGCTGAAGAAATATTCGAGTGTTCGCTGGGCAAGGCCTGACCCAAAGACACGCGATTGAGGGCTATCAATAACCCGCCGCGCGTCGGTCCGATGCGACTTGGTCCTCAAAGCCTTGTTCTCTATAAGGCAGAATGCGCCACGAACAGGTGAGATTGGCTCCTAAGCCAAGTTAAGGACATATCCTTAACAATAGATTCTGGCATCCTATCTAGACACTGTAAAGACCAATAATAAATACGCTTCTATTACAATAATGCGGTACGTAAACCAAATTTACTTAAACAGGCAATAATATTTGCAAAGTAAATCGTACTCGTGCCCAGTAAGACAAACATCTGACAAAGAATGAGGAAACAAACGAGCTCGTAAACACAGCCATAGATCACTAATTAGAATTCCCTGAGCATTGCGCAGACGCAACAGAAGACAATGTTTCATAGTTGCAAAACCGCGTAAGACTAAGTTTACGACTTTTTAAGGAAGTGATAAAAATACAAAGCCAAGAACAAAGTAAACAACTTACCTTTTAGCACTGGGTTACTAATGTATTCTGATTTACATTGTTATTTTTATAATTCATAGATAGGCAAACGAGTAAACTAACAAATTAAGTTTTATTGGGCGCTTCATTGTAACACTTTGGATCAGTAATAATAATTTATTTTATCACCATAATCTTCCAGTATTTTATAAAACAACACAAACATTCACGATACATTTTATCTTATGAACTAAAAGATTATGCGGGCTGACACCTGAACTAGGACAAGTCCTGTAACTCAGATACTCAGTAACAAGTTTTTTTTTATTTTACTCCTCCATTATTGCCTAGTATTATATATATATAGTAAGCCCAAAATAAGTATCTAATTGTTGTGTTAAAGTTGAAACTCGCAATATATTTGCTAAATTTTAAAATGATAGTTTATTAGTAAAATTAGATTCATTCATTACATACTGGACAGTATGGTTCTGGTGACGTTTTTAAGTTAAGATCTTGGTCAACAGTCTTTAATGAGTCTTGATTCGCTGATTGTTCTACAAACAAACATCGCAGCTTTTTAAATTCCTTACATATAGGTATTTGATTACCGAGGTCGCACGTTCAGTTCCCAGGTTCTGTATAACACGAGTAAACGATTACCTGTTAAGATAGTCACCAAAATATTTTTATGGTTAATTTTATTTTCTTTTAAGTAAAAGTAGGTCCCGTATTATAAATTTCTAGATTTTTTATCTCTCACATTCATTAGCAGTGCTTTGTAAACTTGTAACTCGTAAAAATTGTAATTATCGAATAAGTTTATCGTTATAAAAATGTAGCAAACAAAGCTTACTAGTACATATTTTAATCTATGCTAGTACCAACCTTGTTGGTCGTTTCTGCGTAAAAGGCCCAGAAAATTAGTAACTTAGGAAATTAGGGTGTAACAAAGTGTATGTAAATGAATAAAAATGGCCCTCATATTTTAGTTTTATACATGGACATAAACTGTTTGACGCATGGAATTTACCGACAGGATATTTGGTAATCATAATAATCCTTTGATCGAGAAGTTCATATGCTTTAATTATGAATTCAGTTTGATTTATGCGATAAAGCTATTTATTTGAATGTTCGAGATATTGAAAGTCGAAATACGAGATTTTTAGCCCATCAATTGTTTCTAACGATAGTCAAGTCATACAGAATTGCTTACCACGGAATAAGTCAATAGTCTTGGCGGTGCTGTGTGAGATCCCACCATCATATCCCACACAACAACATTAAACACTATAACCCAAATAAACTAACGAGGTCCTCAAAATCATTTAATAGTCTCAACACACTATCCCCGTTCGAGAGTGGGCGTTGCGACTCCAACGGTACATCCTTATAACGAAAGCATTGTTCCGTATTCGGCGAGTCGATATCTTTTACATTGGGCACAGTAACGAGTGCTTTCCTTTCGAGCAATATGAAGGCCTTGTTTGTGATTCTATAATATCCTGTTGATATACCGAAAAGCTATATATCAACAGGATATTATAGAATCACAAACAAGTATGTTCGCTAGTCAGTAGCTCAATGGTGTGGACTGTCGCCTTCCTACCAGGAGGGCTGAGGTTCAAAGCCCGACACGTACCAATGTGTTTTCGAATTTTCGAAAATATATGTACGTTATCCGACGCTCTTACGGTGAAGGAAAACATCGTGAGGAAACCTTCATGCACGCCTGCGAAGAGATTCGAAGGTTGTGTGTGAAGTCGTCAATCCGCACTGGGCCCGCATTGAGGCCTAATCACCCTATACGGGTAGGCTCGTGCCCTCGGTGGGACGTTTAATGAGCTGATGATGATGATGATAGCTTTTCGCTAAATGACTTATCGCTGTTGGCCGCAGGTGGCCTTCACATCTTCACCGGAAAATTGCGAGCGCAGATGGATCTCAGCCCAAAAATTTATGCAACAAGCCTAAGGGTGGCCAATGGTCATCAGCGGATTAATTGGCCCGCGTGGTGGGTTGCAGCCCAATTTCCCCATAGCTATACTGTGTGGAAAGACCTGTGCAGTGGGAAGTTAGGAGCTGATGATGAAATAAGTTTTTTTGTACAACAAATAAATATACGTTCACATCAATTGCCTTCTAATCTAAGCATATTTAAAGGCATTCACAGCAATTTCGACATACATATCTGTATTCCCTTTCAAAGAAGCATGAGACCAGTGGCGTGCACTCCAAATATGCAAATAAGCAGTGCATACCCTGTGCGTCCAGACAACCCGGAAAATCGCTAACATATTGATTCCCACTTGTTCGCCCATTTCCCTCTACAGATTAGAAACCATAGGCGATCTGCTGTCAACAACAGCACTTAATTTGACAAAAATGTAAATTATTCATTGTTTTTGCGATTAGTGTCACTCACTTTGTATACCATATAATAATCACTGTGCACGCCACTGCATGAGACGAATTGAAAACTTTCTGAAATACCTTCATACAATTTACTATCCCGTTCGACATATCGGCCAGTCTTCGGGCTTATCTGAATCGCAAGCATGTAGGCTTTGTTTGGTGAATACAAAACATTCGACACCAATCCATACATTTTTGTGTTAATCCACACTTTCCGGGTGAAATTCTGCACCTTACTAGTCCAAATCACTTCATTTATATGGTATTCTTTTAGTACCAATGCATTCTTGGGTGTTTTTCCGTTGTTTAGCTATTACGTATTTAGTAAGCCTACATTTCCAAACCTCCTGCCAAGTGTCAAATGTAGAGATTATTGAAAAAGCCTACCAGTAATGCATAATATAGTATCGTCTCAGACCTGACCCAATCCCTCTCATTTTAAAAAGCGCTAATAGGATCGTAATTGTGTCTCTATAGTAAAATTGTGCACTCATTCGTTCTGTTTATTGTGTTTTAATTGCTTACACCTAAAGACAAATGACAAATCGTACTTTGAGGCTCTTGAACCTGATGATATTAAATAATATTTTTTTGGTTAAATACGTATTAATGTAAGGTTGTGGTTACCTCAATATGACTTGTAAACTGATTACTCATATGTGGAGATTTGTAATTAGTATTGTACTCTGATCATATTGTTATACTTTACCATAGTGTTTTTTGAAACTGTAAATCTTCCAAAAAATAAATAATACAATTCCTTCTACAATATATTCACCATTTCAAACCCTAAAAATTTAAAGGTTTACCCTTACTATCAAATTATAGTTGAATTGAAGTGTTATGTCAAGTAAATTCGTAGTTATCAGGCCGAATAAGATATTAATATAGGTATCTAGAGTATTACGCCTTATAATCTAATATTTTCAGTTCACGCATCATTTCAAGTGTTTACACCTTTCGGATAATCATCGTTGTCAGTTTTAGATTAGCGTTGGTGTAACAACAACACTCTAAAAATAACTTGAAATCTCACTCTGATGTCGGAAATAGTCCAGAATCTAAAATTAAGTGGTTCTACGTCTGTTGGAACGCAAAAATATGATTGGTCACGAGTGCGTTTATCGAATTATCTGTGTTTGTATCGACAAGTGAAGATTCTAGCGTGTCCTCTATATCCTTCAAGTCGTGTCTATCAGTATATATCGTGATGTGGCGAAGCGTTGTTGTTTTCTTCTATGCTTCGCTGGAGTTAATGGAACTTCAAGATGCAACTGTTCGCTCAGGTGCTACTCATCAGTGAGTACATTAGATCGCTTATGAAAGTAATTATCGGAGATTTCATATTTAAGTTTCTTATACGAGTATAGCCTTATTTAAGTCTTCTGGAAATTGACATAGATTTTTAAGTGCTCCGGCAATTGACCTTCCATCCGTTGCAGATTATTTTATTTCTATTTGCAATTGTGCTACCATATTTGACATTATTACTTTAAAACATGTTAAGTATTTTTTTTATAATATCTATAAGGTTCGTTATAGGAACTTCGTGAAGCGATTAACTAAAACAACAAATTCGAAAATATAATAATAACACATCAATTAGGGTAATGGTGTTACTAAAATAGTTATTTTCATGTCATAACAATAAAATAAGTATAGGGCAGTAGCCCTCATTTAATCTATCACTTATGGCAGTCTTTCCCAAAGTGGGCGATAACGCCCCCTTGTGGGCGCTGCAGTCTCAAGGGGGGCGGTATGAGACCCAGAAAGAAAATGATTAATTCAATAATTAATTAATTCAATTTGAAGTTATAGTGGTTTTTAAATAGGTGAAAAAATGGGGGCGCTAAAAAAATATTTATTCTCAAAGTGGGCAGTAGACAAAATAAGTTTGGGAACCACTGACTTATGGATTTTAATAAGGGACCATTAGTACGAGTATTCACTATTCAATAATTAACTTTTTCTATTCATGGACAATTAGTTCTTACGAACATACTTTATTACACTTAATAATCCATCACATCATTAGATGTCATTATTTTTAAATTGTTTTTACCATACATAACAAAAGAATTAAAACATCAATAATTCGATTATGTTAAGATTCACCCTTCGGCCGCAAATAACGCGTTCAGGCGTCAGACACAATAGATTTTCTATTGTGTCTGGATTTCCGGCGTTCAATGGGTTAAAAACTTAAAAAAAACTATTTGTTTTTATCTACAATTCAATTATATTATAAAAACCTTTAGGTTCTGATCCCAACAAATCTATAATGTTTGATTAATTTTTAAAAAATACCCTAAATTATATTTGTTATCTTTATTAGGTGAATCGGAACTCAATACAACATGCTTACTTAGAGAGCTTACAACAAGCTTAATTAATCTTCGAAAGCATCCATAAATTGGGTCAAGGTTGTATGTTGTATTTAATAGTATCATTAGCTTGAGGGATTTGTATTGTTTACGTCTATTGAATTGTTATCTATTGTCTGGCATTTATTGTTGTATCCTTAAGGACTGTACACTCATTAAATAGGGAGATTATTTGTCGTTCGCTTTACCTCTTATCGGCTACTTTAAGTTACATTTTGTCATTTTGAACTTAGTCTATTCCAAATCGTTGAAGTGTGTGCTTTAAGTGTTTCTTAAGTTTGGGAGTGTTTTAAAACCAAAACTTTCATATGGTGTTGTGTCACTTTTCTGTTCTGATTTTGGATGTATGGTGAAAATGGTGAAAAATATTAAAGAATTAAAGGATCTTTTCTCCAGAAATCTTTGGTCCTGGATTTATTATTCAAATAGAGGTATGTGAGTTTACGTTGTTTATAATGACTTCTAAATTTAAATATGCTTATAGTATGTAGTAAGTAAACGTAATTTAGTCCGCTAAAAGGCAACAGCGAAACAATGCTCTTAATATTCGATTATTTAATATCCAAATGATCAACTTTGATTCGAAACTTATGGTGTTTATATGAGATAACGTTTTTAATTATCTACTGTAGGCATCCTCGTTTTAAACTTTTCATGTACATACCTACATATATTTCATATAACGAAAACAAAGAAGTATACATAGCAAAATATGCGATATTCATATATGGTTAGATATATTTTATAGTTTAACACTAAGGGAATGTATGTAACCTACAATAATCTTTACACAAGTGATCTGTTTAGGCAAATATAGCTCGTCTAGACGGTGACGGTGCGTTGACACAAATACCGCAGTGGGGATGCGCCTGCGACTGTCCAATAAATAGAGTCTAAATTGCATAGACTTATTTTAAATGCGTGACAATGCCGATAGGTATGTATTTTCATGTAGAACGGCGTATGGCTCACGAACTTACTAAAAACATTTCTTTAAAACTGAAAAAAAAAGAAGGTAATGTATGTCTTTTAACCTTTTGGACGCCAATAATACCTAAAGGAGACAGCAACAATATAATTTCTATTGTGATAAGATTCCTGACGTTTGAAAGGTTAAGTTTCTCATATCCCTTACAGTATTGACGACCCATTTGGTGTTGCGGTTGAGAGGTCGGCCGCAACACCAAGGGTTCCGGGTTCGATTCCCGGGCAGTACAAACATTTGTGTGCATGAACATGTCTGTTTGTAATGGTCTGGGTGTTTTCTATGTATAATAGATTGTATTTACAAAAAAAAATGTATATATATTACCGTTGTTTATACCCATAATACAGGCTTAACGCTTAACTTGGCTAGATGCGCTGTGTGAATGTCAGTGATATTTATTATTTTTATTTATTTATTATGTATATAGATAGCAAACCAGAGTATCAACAAGTTTTCCTAGATTTTTAATCTTATGACTGCATAGTTAAAACATCATCAAATCCTTCTATTGAAAATTATTTGTAAACGTTCTTAAGTTACCAATTAAATAGTATACTATTATATAATTTACTTCCCACTAGTTATGTATATATATATATATTATCGATATTTCGAAGTGTATCTATTGAGTAAATCCAATTCTATAAATAAGGGAATAACAACGAACGCGCGTCCGCGCAGTTCGGCTTCCCGCACGCGTGCCGCCGCCCGTGACGTCACGCGTCTGCGCATGCGCGCACTAAATCCTTTTTCGGTATTTCTGTGTTACTCTACTTGCTAGTTACTAAAAGAATAAATTATTGAATTATTCAAACATAAGTTCACATAAGTCAATTGCTGTGGTTTTTGAAGAAATAGTAGCTGCGGTAGTAAAACTTCTAACACTACTTTTAACAAATTAGTGTATATATTGAAAAAAAATGGGATATTGAAATTAGAAACAATATGAGCAATGACTCCAGTCTGATTAGTTAACAAAAAACTCTAAATAACGTTCCAAAACCAAAACCGAAATATTTTTATTTAAATCGAGAACAATACAGTCACCGCCATAAGACAATCGATTTCCTATCGTCAAACAGTGGGTTTCCTGTGTATCAGTGAGTACGCTCACCTATCGATTGTCGATATTTTGGCATTATTTTCGTCCACCCACGTGACTAGGTGAATGAATGCACTTATAGCGTCCACCGATGTCCGTCCGATAACCCGCTCTTCATAAGATTGCTATCATAGAGCATTGTTTCTACGGTCTAGTTAGATTTTACATTTATAAGTAAAAGTAAGATCCGAATGCTGTATATTTGAATTAAGGCTAAAATGAATGAGTGAGGTTGTTTTGTTGGATGGTTGTAGTAATGCACATATTTAACCCGTTGATCGCCAGGAATCCAGACAAGGCGTCTCTGACTTAAGTTAAGATGCGTGCCGACTGATTTCATAAAATAAAATTTGATAATTACTTAAATGATAGTTGAAATAAAACGGAAAATTGTTGTCTGGACTATACAAAGTCTTGAAATTAGAGAATTTTAGATGTAAATTGCAGTTTTTTTTATAAGTTCGTAAATAAGTAGAATATTGTGTAAATGTGTGTGATGGTGCGTTATGCCGTTCCATGCCAAATACGTAATCGTAAGTGTATTGGAAGCAATTTTATCATTTTCTTGTTATATAATTAGTTTGACACAATTTCAGATAATCTTGCTACTTAACCACTTGGAATTTTCATATCTACAAATAATGCTACATAATGTTATGATAAGTGCATAGATATGGAAGAATATGGATTGTTATGCGAATACGCTGGGCCAAAATTGGACATTAATTAATTAGGGTACATACGTTTACTACCTTATTAGTAGTCGTTACCCATCACGAGCATTAAATGTTTTAAGTCCCGTATTGCTGTAACTTTTAAAAACATGATTCTATAGGTACTTGTGGTAAAATGAAGGAAGATAAATATCATACTTTAACAATAAACAGTAGCAATTTTGAACTCGGTGATTCATCTGAACTGCAAAAGCAAAGATGAGTAACACAAACCAATAAAACTATGCGGCGGGATTGGAAAATGTTTACACTTCGGACGCTTGCTTCAGTTCAAACTGGTTACCCAATTCTCAATGTAATCAATGAAAAAGGTTACATTATTTTACCAGCTTAGTAAGCTGAGGTGGCAGTGGACAAGGCAAAGTACGAAACACTGTCGATGGAACGGAAAGATTGTTGAGTGGCGGATGCAAAAAATAGACACGGATAACCCTTTATGGAAAAACTGATGCTCGCATATATCAAAACATTTAGATACATTAGAATAATACTATACGAAAAATATCACAGCTTTAGATGATTTTTTCTAACATAGTGTTGTTGTAAAGTTATTTAATATATATCGCTAGGTACCTCCTATGACCACTACGCTAATACCTATAAATTGACGTCATTTTTTTTTACTCTAATGGACTTTTTGATTATTTTGATAAATTTGCTCCTGTAGTATTCTTATTGGCTATTATTGAGTATCTAAGAATTTGTTATCCTGTTTGCCTAAATGCTACCCTGCTATTTACAATTTTGAGTTAACATATTGTATAGAGATACCCTTGATATAAAATATTTCACATCAAACGTAAACATGGAAGCTTCGGCTAGCCGTGTACCTAATCCTGTGAATGGTTTACTATAAACAGCTTAATCGTTAGTTCCGCCACCGGATAACGTATGCTATATAAATAAAGCGCACTGCGCTCGCGCCTGCCGCAGGAAATATCATTTTAGAATAATTCCCTTTAGAATTCTTTATAAGAATGGTTCTTAATATTAGAACAACGTTAAGTTTAATCTATGGTAAAAAGATAATTGGGTTCATAATAGAACTTAATAATGCAAATGTACCTATTAAAAATATTGATTGTACTATTAATATATTGATAAAACCAAATAGTTTATTTCAGATGTTAAAATATTCATGTTATATAAAATTAAATAATATTAACATTTACTCATTGAAGTGTAACGAAAAAGAAATGTTAATTAAATTTTAATAAGAGCTCAAATTTTACATTAATTTCAATATGTCACAAATCCCACTTGACATAAGTCTTCCAACCATAGATCTTGGCAAATTGGGGTGGATCCCACTGCACTGCAATGCAATGCAATCTTCAGAATTCATCACTAGACGGAGATAAGACATATTAAGGTCCTTCACAGACGAATATATGAGTCAATTATTTTGAAAAGGGTGATTACTGAGTTTCTTCTGATCTTTTCAGTAGAAAACTACTTACCGTGCGAACCAATGGTGTTATGTTTGGACCACAGACATCCAATAACAATTAGACTGGACAAGCCGCCAAATTTATAGGCAGTCCCAGTGTCGCAATTTCTTTTCGGTTCTTACCTGTGAAAAGATATTATATTTCTTGTAAATTTTACTGATTCACTGCGATGATGGCATGTTACAATGCACAGGATGCATTTTGGAAAAAAACGGTAATTCTTCTAAAATTCGTGCGTGTTGATTGTCTCACAGAGCGTAAACTATAGCCAGTGTATGCTCGTTGAGCATACATTGTCGCACTTTTTAACGCGGCTTGCCCCATCTCCTGTATTAGGAAATCTGTGGTTTGGACCGTAATTATATAAAGATCATTTGATTCTGATTGAGTGCTGCAGTTACGAGTTAACTAAACTAATATTAAAATATTTGCATTTAAACAATACTTCAAACGGCGTCAAGTTTCTATATATTCCTTTTAAGGGTATGAAAGCGTATGATTATTAAGCGAGGCGCTAACCGATGAGCAAGCGGCTATATTTAGCGCAGGCGCATCCTGGCAATGCATCCTTTTTAGCGTCATCAGTAAAGGCGGACTTTGCAGTTTATACAGTATGTGATGTATTGACCAGGTTTAGGGTTCCGTACTAAATGGCAAAAAACGGAACCCTTATAGATTCGTCAAGTCTGTCTGTCTGTCTGTCCGTCCGTTTGTCACACCCTTTTTCCCGAAACTATAATATATTATATATATATAATTTGAAGTATGGGCAATAAAGTATGGATGCATTAAATACAGCGGAGATTCATGTTAACACAAATTCGTGTTCCTAACATACGAGCAAACCGATTCTGAAGGTAAACTCGTTATTTGTTTTTTACCAATAAGTAGCATACTATTGTGATTGTTAAATTCAAGAACACCATTAAAATCTCCTAAAATAATTAGTTTACAAACATATTATAACTATAGATATGCCAGGGAAGCACAAACACTAGCCTTTAACACAGCTCATTGGCTGATGGAGTTTTAATAACTTAAATTGCAGGATGTTTAAATAACATAATGTTATTGTAATAATACGTGGGAATCATAGTACACTTCCTTGTGATTACAAATAACCATATCACTTATTCCAAATTCGAAGAATTCATAGCGCAAAAATATAATTGGGTATTTGACACCACTTATCGTTGACGCACTTTTTATGAACTGTCAAAAAGGAACGTGTCCACATATTTTGTATGATATTATTGATATGTGACGTCATTGCTCACTATCATTAATTGACCTAATATTTATTGGTTTCAGTGTATTTAAAAATACAATATTGCAAATAAACAAAAGTGATCAATGAAACGACATATAAAATAAGGTGCGCTTTTATAAAAATAGGGTTTGGTATTTTATTGCGGATGGTAGAGAATACCGAATTGAAGCTTTAAGGCTGAGAGCTCTCTAAGCTCGCCACTTGATGATGGACAACTGCGGCCAACAGCAAAAAGTCTTATTAAGGATAAACACACGGTATAATTTAGATGGAACTTTGGGACTAGCTGATTTCATAAATTAAAATCTCAATGTAATGCAAAGGCATAAGGCACTAAGTGTAATGCATGAGACGTCGGCTACTACAAGACCGAACCCGGAGTTCGGTCGGGCAGTACAAACATTTGTGTACATGAACATGTCTGTTTGTGTTCGTGAGGGTGTTTCTATGTATAATATGTATGTATTAACAAAAAAGAAGCGTATAAGTATGTTTATCCGTTGTTTAGTACCCATACTACAGGCTTTACGCTTAACTTGGGGCTATGTGGCACTGTGTGAATGTCAGTGGATATTTATTATTATTATATTTTGTCATTTCTTTTTTCATTTACGTGTTCAAATACATTTTATCCCTTCAGGATGTGTGGGATGTGCTTTAATTAACATGCTGTCATCTGTATACTACGGTTAATGCATTTAATTGTGCACTATGCTCAAGTTTCACGTCTATTTAAAGCTCTGAGTAACAGTCCCATTGCGGCCTAACAGTTCAGCATTATTAATTTGTCAGTGCAAACGACCAGTTTGAGATGCTACATAGGGCATAGATATATAGAGGGCAGGAATAGTCCTAACAAATATTTCATTTTGACCGTTCAATATTGCACTTGACAACATTTACCAGGTGGTAGGTTCGGATGAGCGTCGGTGGCTCAACGGTGTGGACTGTCGCCCGCCTACCGGGAGGGCTGAGGTACAAATCCCGCCACGTACCAATGTGTGTTCGAATTTTCGAAATTATATGTACGTTATCCAACGCTCTTACGGTGAAGGAAAACATCGTGAGGAAACCTTCATGCACGCCTGCGAAGAGATTCAAAGGTTCTGTGTGAAGTCGTCCAACCCGCACTGGGTCCGCGTGGAGGACTAAGGCACGAGCCTATCCGTATAGGGTGATTACCCTATACGGATAGGCTCGTGTCCCTCGGTGGGGACGTTTAAGGAGCTGATGATGATGATGAGGTTCGGTAAGTATTTAGTGGTCTAAGTAGGTACCGCCGCAGTGCCAGATATCTTGTATCTAGTCAATTATATTTTGTAACTAGTGAAATTATAGAATATAAGAAACCAAATAACTGTCGCCTCGAGTGAGAGATGCAGGCAATTTTGACGGAAAATAATGATTAGTTCCCAAATCAAGAGTTCCGGGTTCGATCTCCGTGCAGTACAAAAATGTATGTGCATGCAACTAGTCTGATTGTGTCGGGTTCGTTGTTTCTATGAAAAGTATTAACTTGTTAAAGGATAAAAAGTATTTAATTCGTTGCTTAGCATCCATATTACAGGCTTGATACATTAATATATAACACATAATAATATCCACTGACATTCACACAGCGCCATCTAGCCCCAAGTTAAGCGTGAAGCCTGTATTATGGGTACTAAACAACGGAAAAACATACTTATATATTTTTTGGTCTGGTTGTTTTCTATGTATAATATTTATGTATTAAATACATATTATACATAGAAAACAACCAGAACATTATAAACATGTTCAGGCACACAAATGTTTGTACTGCCCGGGGATCGAACCCAAAACCCATGATGTCGACGTCTCAACCGCTACAAATGGGTCGTCAAATAACGCGGCTAGATGGCGCAGTGTAAATGTGTATATCATATTTATTAACCCGATCTAACCTTTGTCTACAGAAGGCGAACTCGAAGCGGAGTGGCTGCAAGCGGCTGGTCTGCCATCCCTGGCGGCGCCGTTCCAAGCTGGCCTGGAGGTGACGGAGGCCCAGCTGGGTGAGGCTGTGCGGCCCCTCCCGAGGGAACAGGCGGCTGCTGTGAGACGCCGCGTGAGGAGACTTAACAGAACAGTGAGGAGGAAACGCGCCGCTTCCAGAGCAAAGAAGCCCGACATTAGGGATGTGTTCCGGGATCTTGAGGTATGATTCACTATACGCTTTATTAGCCATAGTTTAGTTTTAAACAAACGGCTTACATTCGGAAGATACTAGGTCATTAAGTTTAGTTGAAGTTAGTCTCTATAGACAAAGACGTAAAAAGTATAGGTATAGGTATGATTCACTATACGCTTTATTAGCTATAGTTTTAGTTTTAAACAAACGGCTTACATTCGGAAGATACTAGTTCATTAATTTTAGTTGAAGTTAGTCTCTATAGACAAAGACGTAAAAAGTATAGATTCGTGATATGCTCACAGAACAATCGCAAAAAGTGTTCCGAATGTAGCGACAGCACACACACACATTTCAAATGTACGCTCATTCGTTTACCTAAAAAAAGAGCCTACAACTATATTCTATTTAGCGGTTCGTTTTTGAAGCACGGATTGCGTATCTACCTTTATATTTACAGAATATTATTGTCTATAGATAAAACCTGAAGTTGAGAACTTATTTGGGAAACTTATGGGTGAATTACTAATAAGTTGAAATAAAAAAAACCTTGTAGTAAATGAATAGAATATATCAATATTGTAAAATAGATGTCGGAATCATTATTATTACCCTTTGAAGTAGACTGAGTTACTATTAAATGAAATAGCTGATCATAAATTGGATACTACCAACAAATTGTTACCAATTTCTAATCAACCAAAATTAACTCCTCGTGATACCAAGCCAAAACCTAAATATACATGTTTGTTATAGACACTTTCATAAATATTCATGCTATAAAATGTTTTATTTATTTGAGCAGTGAGCCACTTCGTACGTCATTCACATGTCAAAAACAGCGCGTGCAATTTATCAAAGTCTATTTAGAAATAATGAGTATTGTAGTCTGACAAACCAAAAAAAACTAAGTAATAAGTTTGACTTTTGCAAGGAGTGAAAGCATGACTCATAATCATAAAACTGTGTCTAGGATCTCTAATTTTATAGCTAACGAAACAAATGACTTATTTTCCAAATAATGATTTTCTAAAGCATATAATTTGAAATTTATTTGTATCCAGAAAACGTTACAAAGCAATTAAAATTCCATGTTTACAAAAATTCAAAAGAGGTTAGTTCTCGGAAGATAAATACATAATTACCTCGGAATGCGCTCAACGCGAGATACAAGTGAACCACGATATTCTCGTAGAGGCATAGATTTTATTTATCTCAATGCGTAGAGGTTTTATCAATGATGTAAAAAAGTATGGATTCGTGATATGCTCACAAAACAATCTAAAAAATTGTTCCGAATGCAATGACAGCACACATACACATATTTCAAATTTCGAACTCATTTAACTAAACAAAAGAGTACAAACTGTACTCTCTTCGGCGATTCGTTTTTGAGGCACGGATGGCGTATCTACCTTTATATATACAGAATATATCTTGGGTTTTATCCATACTTTAGCCTTAGTGATACTTTGACCGATCCCGATCAAGTTGTTGCTCCGACTTGACAGCGGTCTGTCATATCTAATCGCACTCACGATGTAGACATTAAAACAGAAGATCGAGAAAGTAGTTTTCAACTTTATTTTCTTGTGCTAAAGTAGAAATTGTATTCGGATGAGCGAGTCTTTGAGCGACATGTAACCGCGAGTGAGTAATGTGGCCCATTACAATTTTTGAGACGGTATCAACGCTAGTGTGGGCCTCAAACTGGATTTGGTGTCAAGTTTAAGTGAAGTTTTTTTTTCGTAACTTCTACACCGTTAGTATATCTGATCTGACTGGTTTGGTTGCTCGCACATGCGTCGTTTGGCTAGAAATGTATGACTGATTTATTATAGTACTGTTAGATTTGGCAAGATTGTTAGGTCTTCTTAATATGACAGTTCGAGCGATACCTAATAGTACTGTGATCGTGCTACCGACAAATATTGACACAAATTCTCGTAAAGACACTCTTCTACGTTGTAGTTACTTTTATTAAGCATGTTCGACTATCACATTTATCCGTAAAAACTAGATCAAAATTAATCGATAGGAAGTTTTTAACTTTATGCACCAAATTAAAGAGATATTTATTTGAAAATGTCATAAACAATAGAAAAAAGTTAATCGTGAAGCCTGTGTATGGGTACTAAACAAAGAATAACCATACTAATATACTTATTTTTGTAAATACATACATATTATACATAGAAACACCTAGACCAATACAAACAGATTTTATCATGCACACAAATGTTTGTGCCCGGGGATCGAACCTGGAACCCTTGTTGTACTAGACGACATCTCTACCATTACACTTATGGGTCGTCAAATTAAAAGATTTAAGTTCGACATACAATTCTGATTAGACATTACATAAAATCGTCGAGCGTCGGTGGCTCATTGGTGAGAAGATTATGATTAAATAATCATTTAAATATAAGAAATTTTGATTAATTATTGTTATGGTAACTGAGCGACATCATTATATTACAAGTTTTATCAACAAATTAGCCAAGTTGTTCATTCAGTTTCCTTTTTTGGCATAGTGGTATTACAGGTAGAATGATTCAATGCGATGTGATATCAGGAAATGTTTCTCGTTTCGTGATTTTTTTTGCAGAATTGATTGCATCATGTGAAGGCTTTAACCGCGTTGCGATTTTCGTCTAGTCTTCTTTATAAAATGAGTTAACAACAAAGCCTCGATTAAACGTCCCCACCGAAAGCATTCGTCTCACAATAGATTTTTTATTGTATCTGACGGTAAAGAGGTTGTATTTGACGATATTTGTATTGTACAAGTGGTCGCACTGTTCGTAAATTACGCTTAAATATCATGAAATGCTTCTGGATCGTTAACTGCATTTTCTCCAAGAGACGGTGACACTTGCCAGGTCTTACGTGTCTTATTTGCGGTAAACCGCCTAAGAACCTTACTAGAAAACAGCCACAGATATACCAATTCTTAGAAAGGGGATTACAAAAGAATCACACCCGAGGATTCAATATAACCTGTGGTGCAGAAATGTAATCTGATGATGATGTTAAATGTTGACTGTGAGAAATATATTCGGAAACATTTTGAAATTAATTAATAATATATATCATAATATATTCACTGACATTCACACAGCGCCATCTAGCTCCAAATTAAGCGTGAAGCGGATAAACATACTTATATATTTTTTTGTAAATTCATACATATACATGGAAAACACCCAGACCATTACACACAGATGCACACATGTTTGTACTGCCCGGAATTTAACCCGGAATCCTTGGTGTAGCAGCCGACGTCTCGACCATTGCACCACATGGGTCGTCAAATACATGTCAATATTTATATTGTTGGTCGAAGTATTGATATGTGTGACTGAGCTCAACAGAGGCCGCACACCACGAGCAGTGTTATTGCAAACTTTTGAAAAAATTGCTCCTTTGGAATGTAAGCAATAAACTCTGGGGGTCTATATTTGTGGTGCATTCTGCCAAATAGCAAACAGAAGAGACCTGTAAACACGCGGTGTAGTGATTTTCAATCCAAAAAGTTATTGTAGAAGGAGGAGGAAACGTGGATATTTAGCCGTGGGTTTTATGGGTGTTGTTGTAATAAAGTTAGACTTTTAATAGGAAATACTAACAAAATAAATACAATTATCTTATCGCTTTGTTTAAAAAGCTTCTTCGTATAACGTAAAAGGCTTGGCTCATTAGTCTTATTATAATCCATGTTTAAGAAACAGCGTCAAAGTGAAAGGTTTCTCAAAATTTAGGTCCTACCAAATTAATGCACATGCAAAAAGGTGACTTTTTATGCTTAAATTCTGATTCACTTCTTTGAAAGCTTGACCCCTTTGAATAGCTTTTAGACGGTACATTGCGGGATGTGGTCATGTCAACTGATGTACAGGTCTCTAGGTTAATCGATTTTATTTTCGACAGGTTGTTTTTTTTTTAAAATAATTTTGGTGTGGTCTTTTTATGAAGTTCTTCCGATTAGAATTCATTGCTTGTCAAAATCTTTGTTCAGACTATATGAATGAAGTACTTACAATTTATGATGAGTTGATGACAGACTGAACTCAAGATGACTATAGGAAAAAACATGGAATGTTTAATTAATATAAAATAACAATTTACAGTTTACATTGTCAGTTATATAAATATAAATGTTGAATCAAACACACAAATAATAAAATCATGACATAAAAAGCAATAAAAATTAAAAAAATCCTGACCACCATTAAAATAGTTTTGAAACAAGCCAGTTATTAATGTACCTTACGTGACGGAAGATATATTAAGGGCACAGATAACTAACATCGGTGGTCATTAGATAAATACGCAATTAAGGCTCATAGACATTAGGGATTGGATAACCTCAGTTTTCAAACTTTACTGTTCTGAAGATGTCGTATTCGGTTTTCAAAAACGTTAATCACGTGAAGTAATTGAGAAAACTAAACCCTTTTGGATCAAAAATGGAATCGAATATAAGCGAAATAAATAAAGTTTTCAGTGACAAGATGAGTGTTAATACTGGCAGTGAACATTTTGAATAGTTAAAAAAATAATTGCTAAAGTGGCGACGCGCGAATAGGTACAGCTGAAACGGACGTTGGCTCCAACGCAAAATTGCTTTGCGTCCGGTAAATTTCAAAACCGAATTGTGTTTTACAACAGAGTGCTCGGTGTCGGTGGTGCGTGCAGTTGTTTTGTCTGTTCGATGTGAAGTGGCCAAGATGATTTGCGACACTGTTAGGAATAAGGTCTGCGAGAAGATGTCTAGCTGTAAAGGGCTGGCGTTGATGAAGACGTACCTTGAGGCATTGGTATGTGTTGTCATAACGAGGTGACTTGCGATACAAATAGTCCCCTAAAATAATCAATATGTACAAAGAGATCCTCTGTTTCGAAAATGTTTATTAGTTGTATTTAAAAATCACTGCAAGTAAATCCATTGTGACAAAATGCTTAGAAAATAATATGGAGGTAAACAGACAGCCAAATATTTACCTGTTTGGGCATTATATACATACTCGTATGCTAATAAGTGCAAATACATGTCCTAGATTCTTATAATACCTACCACAATATAACATATCTATGATTATATATCAATATACTGTTATATATGTATATATCTATGTATCAATATACTGTTTTGATTCCATATACAGAACTCAATAGATAAATGTATCGATAATAGTAATATCTATTGAGTCAGTATTGTTTATATGATACCCGGAATTTTCTTTATTTTATTTCGTACAAAGGTTGACAACTTAAAAGTAACAAAAAGGAACAAGAAGTACAGGTAGGCTTATCTCCAAAAAGAGATTTCTTCCAGCTTTTCTTTTCTTCTTTTCGGTAGACGAAAGCAACCATGCACAATATACACTAATACTAACACATGAGATTAAGACATATATATATATACATATAAGTACATGTACACACATATAAATAAATATACTAATATATATGAATATATTAGATACGTAAATACCAATACATATACACAATACAATCAAATATTTAACATACTACAATACAATACGAATATATATACATATAAAAATATATATGATGTGTGTAATCCATTCATCAATTCTTTATCGAATATATTCAACAATATAAGTGATTTATGTTTAAACCGAAATTCATAGACGCAATCAAATAAAGATCTTGTTTAACCAACTTTTTAATCAAATGTATGATCTACATTGTCAGGTAGCCAGTTGTTTTCGCTAAATTACAACACAAATAACCATAGATAACACAAACGTTTGACATTTATTTGATAATAATCTGTAAATTTTTAACTTAGTTATCTATTCATTTCTTATTTACAATCAGCAATGAACAATTCAAATCAGAGAATACTAGAAAATAAAAATTATTGTTAAAACACTAACAAAGCATTATCCTTGGTCTTTGTCATAATGAAATACATAGTATCTACAAGAGTAATGTTGTATAAAAGTTTACCTAAGCATTGCGAACTCAAACACTACCTTAAAAATGTTTTTATCGCACTTAGAATTACCAAATGAAGATAGCAATTTTTCTATTTATTCGTTTTTGAGATTACAAATTTGGACGTTATATAAGCGTTGTTTTACGCAGCAAGGTGTATATTATTTATAGAATACTGATCATACATTTACGGCGGAAGGATGTTGGAAATTTATTGTTTTCTAACAACTGCATGTTGAGGTCGAAGTATAAATTAATTAACACAAGATTAGCCGATGATTGAAGCGGTCATTGCATGAGTTTCAGCGTATGCTGTTCGAATTTAATTTTAATGCTGGTACACCTGAAATCTTTGGCCGTGTATTTCTTGTTCTTCATACATACATATGTATTGGGCATTAGTTACCCTCCTTTGTTTAGGTAATGTATTTACATTATGTATGCAAGTAGATGCCTGCGTGTCCAATATTTCATATGCCCAACTATGTACAAGTAGGCTAACATATATATACATACATTTAGGTACGTTTTATTCTTTAATGTACGAGTAAGTTATGTTGTAAAAAAAATATTTTACATCGTACTTATTAGTAAACTTCTGAATTATGCTCGCGATATGTAATTCTTAAAAATTGTGAGATATATACTAGGTTCTGAGAAACTAGCAGGAGATTTTGGACCTGTATACAAACTACAGTGTCCTACACTTATCAAAGCCCAAAAAAAACATAATTAAAATTAGAACCATGCATATCACTTTTGATATTATCTATACGAGTACGCCAAAATATGAATTTGAAAATTTTTGACCGTTGTCTGTTTGTTCCGGGTAATCTCTGATACAGCTGAACCGATAATGACGGGAGATTTTTATCCATTATGGATAAATGCTTGTTGATGGAACAAGAAAAAACTTAGGCTACTTTTATTTTAGAAAAAGTATTTCATTTTCGAAATATAAAGTAATGTTGTACGGAGCGGCGGAAGTGTGCGAAGCGAAGTGATTTTAGATTTTTTTTTTACTGCGGGAGATTACCTTATACTGTGGGTAAAACCGCGAAGCACAGGTATTTTATATAAATATCTTAAGTTATTTGCCATTCAAACAAGTTTTAAGTGCACCGAAATAATTATATTGCGTAAAATTATTGTTACAAATTAACAAAGAACTCTGGCGCCGATTTGAGGTTTGGGAAAACTAGTTTTATTCTAGATTTTTTGAATAGCAAATTGAGTTTTAAGTACAGTATACTTGTTTATTATAATGTGAAATAGTAGTGGTTTAAGTAGGCATTATAATTACCTATACAGCGGAATAGTTTCATAAAAAAATATTAGGTAATATATGACTTGGTAGGAATCGCATATACAAACAGACTTTATTCAAAGTTAGCTGTATTAATTTAAAACAAATGCCAAAATTTAAGTTGAGTTTCAGTCAACAGACTATACGTGTATTATTTCAGTGTCGTAAATATACAGAGTAACCTTCAGTATAGATAGACTTATTTATAACATTGCATATTTACTTATGACACGTTACGTTTTTAGTAGTTATATTTAATTACGCACTGAAACACTGAAACATGTTTTAGGTTATGAGTAGTGCTACGTAATAAAGAGCCTCCATTTTATGGGATCATTATCATCCCAAGATGTCGGTTATATACCATGACGTACAACGAATGAGGCTCTTGTTATCAACTTACTGGACCGTCATATTTGGTCATTATCTCCTCAATCAATGACGGCAGCCAATAAAATAATGCTGCCATGCAGTGAACGTAGGCTTATGGCGACACAACAGTTAACCGCTGATTTATAATTTTATACAAACAAAAAGTAAAACTTGTACGTACATTTGAATTGTAATCGGTAACAAAGACATCGCTAGGGATCCATAGATAATATGTTTATGAGCCAATTACTGTTTAAGCGACCTTGATACTAATATAGCTATGTAACAAAAGATCTACACTGACTGTCATCACGTAACTCAGCCCATCATCATCGCATTAGATAACTTGGTACATTGGTATAACTGAATTTATACATAGACATTGAAAGATGGTATGAATTCAAGGCAGATTATACATAAAAATGTGTGTGTAAATATGACTTAAAGTTAAATACGTACTTTTTTCTTACTTTCCAATTTACTAATAATTATTGGACGCAGTAAGTAGGCACCTAAATAAATAAATATCCAACGACAAGCACACAACACCATTTAGCCCCAAACTAAGCATCTAGTCTGTCAATGGATGAACAAACAAAACCTATACATTATATTATATACACATTTGTATACTTTTTAAATAACCTCAATCTTTAGGTGTTCGAATAAAGTGGTCTTTTGGGAACTCCTAAGGAAGTCTCATACGTTAAAATTTAGCACATTTATGTTATATGGTTGGCAGCCCTACATCCCATAAACGTTGGTAGGTCGACCGGAAGATGTGGTGCGCATGCGCACGCGCGACCGGCAATAACTCCACCGTATATGGTCAAAGCGTCCAGCAAGTATGCCTGCTTTAATTGGTCTGTTCACAGAACTTAGCACTACCATTCCATCGAAGCTTTAAAAAAATAACTATAACAGTTGACTACTATTTAATTGTTTCTGTTGAATATATCCACCTAAAGGAAGTCAAAAGATTAAAAAATGAAAGATTTCGATGATTAAAAGCTGTGGCATGTGAAATTATTAATAGAGTATGCAGAGATGATATACTTATCACAAAAAAAAACGTTTAATATTTTTGATATTGACAAATTTAAATTTGACAGCAGATCACCAATTGTTTAAAAGCTTTAGGAGAATGATGGCGTACAAGAAAGGTACTTCCACTTTAAAGGCCATTTTTTAGTTCCGAACTCGACTGGGAGTCAATAAGGTTCAAATTGTGGTGGGATTATATCTACCACTACCACAGGGTTACATGACGGATATTTTCTTGTGGAAATTCATTTTGTATACAAAACATTAAAGATTACAATCAATAATACTTAACGTACATTAATTTAAATAAAGTAGGTATAATCAAACACTCAATATCGTTACGTAATATCACTAATCAAAGAGCTTTTAGTATAAAAAAGTATTTTGAAACGACATAACGATGCTTTCTACGATTGCGTAAGGCCGGGGACAAAGCGGTAATATCAGTTTCTCCTAACATTAGAGGTGTTTGTTTAGTTTGACAGGTGAAACGGCGATTTATTGCTACTTTTAAAAGCGTAATCGAATAATAAATTGTTTTATTATTAATTTAATAGATCGCTGTTTAAACCATTACATAGATTGCATAAAATTACGTATCCGTGCGCGTAAATTTCTTATTAAACGAACTGTGCCCGCGGTGTCAACCGTAGTATAAAATATTTCCCCGCATTAAACTCTGTTAATATAGGGTATCAGCCAACCTCATACCAAATTTTATCATAACCTTAGGCTAAAACTAGCCTCGAAGAAATAAAATCAAAGTATGTAAAAGACAGGAACATTACACCAGGGTTTGTGGGTTCGATCCCCGGGCAGTGCATTTGTGTGCATGAACATAATTATGTTTGTATCGGTCCCGGTGTTTCTATGGTTTATGTATTTATTTGCAAAAAAAAGTATACAAGTTTGTTGAATTCTTTGTTTGGGGCTAGATGGCGCTATCTGAATGTTAATGTGTATTTATTTCTCTCTTCAACCTACCACACTCCACTGCTGGACACAGATTTCTCCATTCTGCGCCAGATATCCCAGTCCTCCGCTTTTATTATCCAGCCTCCATCAGCAACCTTTCGCAGGTCGTCCGTCCATTCAGCCAAAGGGCGTCAAGACGTGGTTTCAATTCCAGAATGACAATTCTGGAATTGAAATTTGCTCCAACGGCCATCGGCTCTGCGATATACGTGACCGATTCACTGTCGGCTATGTCGGTAACTTGAATTCGCTTACGGAAAAAACATTTCTGATTTTATCCCGAGATACCCCGAACATTGCTCGCTGCAATGCTCGTTGAGTGACTTGGAACTTGTGAACCAATCAGCCAGTGATATTTATTCATTCATTGTTCCAGAATTCAAGTGGCAGTGAGCCGAGGTCGCGCAGTGCGACTCCCGACTCCCTGGACTCGCTGCCCAGCGGTGGCTCGGGCAGCCCGCCGGCCGAGTGGGCGGATTCCGCCACGCCACCGGACTTCGTGTGAGTTTCTACAGCGTTCTACATACAAATTTAATTGTTTGACAGAAGTTGATTGTATGCTAACCTTTTGACCGCCAATGACACAATAGATTTGCTATTATGTCTGGAATCCCGGCGTGCAATGGGTTAAACTTTCGAAGCAATGTCTTCGTAGCTTTAGGGGGAGAGACGTCTACGCTTGCCACTTGTCCGACGAATCTGTAAATAATAGCAACTGATCTCACGAATTATTAATGTCTGATATGATACGTAGGTAAATCTTAATTTCATGGACAGATAAATCATATTATTATATGTGTGATTTGGCATATCTACGTCGAAAAACTACAGTATATACTGTGGTATTTACATATTTATTTACTGTGGTTAATATACTTATTAGTACCTAATTATATTAATATTTAGCTGTTACCCGCGGTATTACCCACGTTATCAGATTATATTCTCCCGCAGTAAATATAACATAAATGTTTCTAAAATTTTATTTTCTAAAATTAATGTAGCTTTTTCTTTTTCTTCATCAGCTCCTTCCCAAAAAAATCCCGACCAAATCGGCCCAGCCGTTTCTGAGATTACCCGGAACAAACAGACAATAGACAAACAAAAATTTCTGAAAAATGGTTATTTCGATATTACAAACAGAAACTCCAATTTTTATATGTAATAGATGAAATTAAGTTGGATCCCAGTGCGCCTGGTCCCGGATACAATCTTAGTATAGTAGTGGTTAACACCCACTAATCCGCATTGGGTCCGAGTGGGGGGTGGCCCTATCTCCCAATAGGTATACTGCTCCCAGTAGGTATGGGTACTGTTCGGAGGCCCTACAGTGGGCCGTTACTGATGATGGATGTAGATGATGACCGAGTTGTTTGACTACACAGCGATAGCTTCCCGCCGGCGGGCACGCACGCGCCGCTCGCGCGCACCCCGTCCGCACCCGCGGCCGGGCGCCGAGCGAGAACCTCGCCCCCCGCCACCGCCGCGCACTCCCCGCCACTGCCCATGCACGAGCTCTTCAAGCCTAACGACCTGCACTGGGCCGACATCGCCACTAACACAGGTACTACAAGGCTGTTTTTTTCAATTTCCCTTCGATGGATCTCTGAAGAAGGTAGGATGAGAACTCCTACCTTTCCGGAAACTAAATACATCGTTCTGAATAACAAAAGAAGCTCTGACCACCCAACACATACTGAATCAACGCACAAGTGGTTTAACTAACAGTCATGGCGGGTTACAATCAAATATACCTCAACTACTCGATCAGTAGTTCCATTGTTTGGCCCCCGCCACCGCCGCGTACTCCCCGCCATTGCCAATGCACGAGCTCTTCAAGCCTAACGACCTGTACTGGGCCGACATCGCTACTAACACAGGTATGGGCACATTACAATGTTGTTTAAACAAAAATTTTCTTCTATCCTAAGAAGAAAATTTTGATGTAAGGAGTTATACTTCTACTTTTCGGAATCTAAAAACAGCGTTCTGAATATCAAAATAAGCTCTTGACAACCGCAACCACTTAACCAGAGCTCAGGTGTAGTAACAGTCAGAAATACCTCGACGACGAACCTATTAGATCTGTAGACTGAACGGTTCGCTTCCATCAATCGCGGTCTACTTATACAGCGTGGGCCTCGTCCCCCGCTCATTTCGACCTATCGCAGATTACTACTTGAATTGCAAATCCGCTCTTAACCGCGGGGAACCCTCACTGCCATCGTGTCACTTCCGTCATCTCTTTTCTGCCAGCTTCCTACCATGAACCTGTCTTGTTTACCCATTTGTGATCTTGTAGATACTTGCAATGAAATGATAACACCTATATTTAATTTTTCAGAGGGAATCGAGCTTTTAGGCTACCAAAGATACGGAACCGTTCAGGGACCAAGAATCGGAAAAGAACGAATTAACGGAACAATCCTGAAGGAAAATGACACAATTAATCAGATGTGAGTATTTCAATTTCTAAACGTGAGAATTTTATATCTAAACCAAGAAATGAAAACCAGGAGCCGTAAAGTTCCTTGCAATTCGCGAGTTCTTAGAAAATCTGTCTTTACCTACAGTTAATTTGAGAATAAGAATCATAGCAAATGGTTTTTTTTTATTTCGATGTCATAAGAATTTGTTGATTTTGATTATAATGTAAGTTTTTTTTCTAATTCTCAGAAACAAACACACAGCCGTGTCTCGAGCTAAGAGCACGGCGTCGGCGCAACAGCCTCTCAGCTTCGAGCACAAATTCAATCTTGACAGACAGATGTTCGACCATGAGGAGGTAAATACTAATTGGTCATCTTTACGTCTTTACCCATAAGATACTTGATCGATAAAAAAACGTAACATATTGTTACACTACAACGAACTCACAAATTCTAAAATAAACTCTTGATATTAATAAAATATGCGAAAGAATTGAATTGAATGGAATTTTCAGAATGTAATACAACAGAATTGAATTAAAGATTTCACATTTGCACATTCAGGAGTGGCCAGAAGAGGACTCTTGCGTGGACATCGAGAGTGTAGAAGAGCCACAACTGAAGCGGCTTCCGCCTCTAGTCTGGCTCGAGCTGACAGCGCTCTTCGATCGATATTCGCTGCCTTTCCACAAAAGGAAACCGCCTAAGAAGAAAAGGAAAGAAGGTTTGTGGGATTCCAATTCACATTTTTGACGTCGTTAAAAATAACAGTAAATTTGCAGTTAAGTTCTAATTTATGTGATATTACACACAGCAATGTTGACGTATATATATACATATTTCTCTCTCTCTTCAACCTGTTGCAGTCCACTGCTGGACATAGGTCTCCCCCATTTTGCGCCAGACATCCCGGTCCACATTATTATGTTTTAAGTCCACTGTTAGGACCTAGTTCATTAGAACTTTTCTACTTCGTTCTTAGTCGATATATCTTATTGTATAAAATGTAATAGTGAATAGCACTCCATATAAATTGTATTCCAGAAGGCAACGTATTTGGTGTATCGCTGGAGACGCTGGTCCGCAAAGACATGATCCTATGGGAGGAGACGTGGAGCTGCGTGCCCAGCATTGTTCGAGCGCTGGCCGATGCACTTCGCTCGCGGACTTCCGACGAAGGCCTACTCCGAGTGCCAGGGAACAAGCAAAAGGTCATTTGAAAACTCTTTAATTTTGAAATTTAAACAAATAATGAGTAAGAAATAAATTGAAAATCACTCTATTCAGTTTCTAATAATATGGTAGAATTGAATTGGAAATAATTTGGTAGAATTGAATTGGAAATAATAGTTCACTTAATAAAGAAAGAATCTACAATTCTAAATTTGAGGAATAATTATTCGGTATTTAATTGCGTTTGCGAACCAAATAAATAAAAATAACTTTTTTACATAGATAGGTAGATATTTTTTTTACTAATGCAAATACAGATAAGGAAACAATTAGTAACAATATCAACACAAAACACAGTATATGGATTAAAAAATAATGGAAAGAACACTTTATGAAAAAAACTTTAAAACTAAGTTTTTGTTTGTCTCCGATTTCTTATTTGCTTGTACCAGTATTTACCTTGTTGGTCGTCCTAAAATAAAATAAAATCCCCCAGATCGAGAGCCTGTGCCAGCTAATCGAGCGCGAATGGTACGGACAACGTGACGTGGTAGAGGCGGCACTACATCGAGCCAGCAGCCACGACGTTGCCGCTGTATTCAAACGGCTTCTGCGAGACTTACCCCAGCCTCCTCTGACCCAAGAGCTCATGCGACTATTCTACCACACTTACGGTATGTTCAAAGTATTCATTATACGACCCATTTAGTGTAATGGTTGGTACATCGGCTAGTACACCAAGGGTTCCGTGTTCGATCCCGGGGCAGTACAAACATTTGTGTGCATGAACGTGTTTGTATTGATTTGGGTGTTTTCTATGTATAATATGTATGTATTTACAAAAAAAAATGTATGTATCCGTTGTCTATTACCCATACTACAAACTCCACGCTTAACTTAGGGCTAGATGGCGCTGTGTGAATATCAGAGGATATTTATTTATGACTAGCGACCCGCCCCCGTTTTACACGGGCGCAATGGTGATATTCGTAATAGGCACGCTCCCGGCTCCCTGGTCGGTACCGGCGCGAACGTACGTACCGGAACTTTTAAATCTGATATATGGGACAGTAATAGCGACTTTGTTTCATACTATGCAGTGGTGATGAACTTGATAAGGGTCCCATTGTGTACAGCACTGTCCGGTAGAAGCCAAGGGCGCGCGTTGAACCTGCAGTACTGTTGTTACCGGCGGCGGCGCGCGCCAAATTTCGCGAGCTGGGTACCCTTAAAATGATGAAAGAAAGAAGAATCTTTATTCAAATAAATCTGTTACAGATACTTTTGAATCGTCAATTGGTATTATTACTATATTTTTTTATGACTACCACCGGTTTGGAAGTAGGATCTTCGAGAAGAGCCGGCAAGAAACTCAAGTCACTTGACAAACTGCAATGTGGGAACCGGGAGATATAATAAAACTATGTAATCGGTGTGCACCGCGAGTATATTGTCTATATCAAATAACTTACAACTAAGCTTATATACCAACTTATGCCTATGTGTGAGGGAGGTCGTCTATAGACACTACAAAACGTTTGTGTACAGCACTGTCC
The DNA here is from genome assembly GCA_019425675.1 of Leucinodes orbonalis. Taxonomy (NCBI): domain Eukaryota; kingdom Metazoa; phylum Arthropoda; class Insecta; order Lepidoptera; family Crambidae; genus Leucinodes; species Leucinodes orbonalis. The sequence continues at coordinate 127,416 of PQWD01001147.1, forward strand.
GGTACGAGCCAAGGGCGCGCGTTGAACCTGCTGGTACTGTTGCTACCGGCAGCGGCGCGCGCTAAATTACGCGAGCTGGGTACCCTAAAAATAATGAAAGAAAGAAAGAAAGAAAAATCTTTATTCAAATAAATCTGTCAATTGTTATTATTACTATATTTTTTATGACTCTACCACCGGTCCGGAATAAGTAGGATCTTCGAGAAGAGCCGGCAAGAAACTCGAGTTACTTGACAAACGTTTGTGTACAGCACTATCGGGTACGAGCCAAGGGCGCGCGTTGAACCTGCTAGTACTGTTGTTGCCGACGGCGGCGCGCGCCACGTTACGCGAGCTGCTGCGGCTGACCGCGCACATCGTGGCGCGCCGCCACACCAACAAGATGACCGACCACAACGTCGCCATGATCATCGCGCCCGCCCTCTTCCCGCCCAGGTAACGAACAACGACGGATCCAGGGGATGACCACCCTGAGCTATTTTTAAGTACTATCATCATCATCAGCTCATTAAACGTTCCCATCGAGGCACGAGCCTACCTGTTTAGGGTGATTAGGCCTTAGTCGTCCACGCGGGCCCAGTGCGGATTGGACGACTTCACACACAACCTTCGAATCTCCTCGCAGGCGTGCATGAAGGTTTCCTCACGATGTTTTCCTTCGCCGTAAGAGCGTCGGATAACGTACATATATTTTCGAAAATTCGATAACAAATTGGTACGTGTCGGGATTTGAACCTCAGCCCTCCCGGTAGGAAGGCGACAGTCCACACCATTGAGCCACCGACGCTCTTAAGTACTATACTAACGTACATTAACAAATTACCTTATAAGTTCTTAACTTGACTACTACTATGTGACCCCCTTCTAGCGCCAAACCTGAATCCGCCCTTGATAACGAACCTATCTCTGATCTCATTGTAGGTGACGTGTTGCTAGGTGTCCCGATTTGCTCGGGATGTCCCGATTTTCGGGGGTCTGGGCACGCGTCCCTATTTTTACCTGATTCTAGTTGTTATTGACTCAATAATTTGTAACAATAATTAATTTGTGACCATTCAAAATTATTTTTGTAATAATTATTTATTTGGGAAGCAAACAATACAGTTTCACTCATATACAAAAAACAAAAAATGAACTATTAAAGAAATCAGTTAAGTCTCCACAACTTGATATTTCATAAACTGATGATGATTCAATAATTCTCGATTATATTTAATAATATTAATCAAAATATCAAGATTTGTATGAGTAAGTGACGATTTGTCAAAGCTCAAAATAATAATTTTCCAAAATATTTTGTTAAAAATTGACAGAATATCTCAAAATTTTTCAGAATTACCTATTTAATAATAATTTATCTTAAAAATAAAAATATCAATTGCCTTCTCCAGCCTGCTGATCAAAGCGTCGGACAGCCTAGAGACACAGTTAGCGACAGCCGCTAACAGTTGTCACGTGACGGAAGCGCTGATGCGATGGCGCGAGCAGCTGTGGCGTGTGCCGGCGCCATTGCTCGCCGCCGCGCAACGGAAACCGCCGCCACACGACGGAATCACCACACCTGAGAACGGTCACATATATTCCAGAACACCGTCACGGATAGAATTTACTGGAAAATATTTGTGGCAATTTGTAGACTTCTATTAAAAAATGGTGAAAACACATAGATTTCAGAACACGGTCACGGATAGAATTTACTGAGAATGTTTGTGGCAATTAGCAGAAAACAAATATTTAATATTAAATCACCACACCCGAGACGAACGGTCACATAGATTCCAGACCACGTTCACGGAGAGAACTTACTGCAAAATATTTGTGGCAATTTGTAGATAACATCATACTTCTATTCAAAATTGGTAACAACTCATAGGTAAACCATTACAAAAACATTCACACAACGCCATCTAGCCCCAAACTAAGCTTTAGCTTGTAATATGGGTTCTAAACAACAGATAAACATACTTATATACTTTTGTGTAAATACATACATATTATTCAATGAAACACCCAGAACATTACAAACAGACATGTTCATATTAATGTTTGTTGGTACTGCCCATGGTTCGAACCCGGAACCCTTAGTGAGTGATATTTCAATTGTATTCCGATTCCCAGCATTCATTAAGTTAATGGACCCAATGTGGATTGCGGTGTGTTGTGTGTGTGTGTGTGTGTGGGGGGGGGGATGCTAAATAATATCAATATCATGGATATGACCTGTTTCTTTTTGAGTGATTGCCAGCTTCAATGGCGGTACACCGGGATTTATAACAATTTGTGTAACAGATTGGAGACATCAAAGAAAGTGATGACTATAAATAAAATAATGTATGAATGAATTTGTAAATGTATTCAGTATAATTGAAAACATAATATATATTTCCTGTTTGGATCGTTTGTATGTGATCCCAGTTGGTTAACCGAATTACCTGCGTATGAATTGATTTGGAAGTGAAAGACAATGTAAACTTAATCAGTCAAGGTGTGCTGTGTTAAAAATATGGACGATGTTTTGAGTGATATGATAAATATTATTTAGTGATAGCGATTATACATATACTCCGTGTTAATCTTGTAGTTAACGCATTTAGTGTGGTATACAAATGTGAATGAGAGGCCAAATATTCATCATATTTCTTAATTTACTTAGTTTTATATTGAATGTTTCTGTGTAGTGGCTGAGCCTAGAGAAATTTAACCCATTTTAATATATGAAATTTGTTGTGTAAAAGAGATGTGTGGTGCCATTGATTTGTTTGGATTATTAAAAGTTACCTCTTGGCAATAAAATGATTGTATTATTAATGTATCATGGTGCCGTATGTTGCAATATATTAAGTAAAAACGTAAGCTTCCACGATCAGAATTCCATGTATTTGTATTTAATGTAAATATATTCTCGTATTATGATTCATTTTGTAAAATATTTTACCAATACTTTGACTAGGCAAGCAAAGACTGACTTGGTGTATGAAAAATAAAATCTAATGATATTTCTTGTAAGTGTATTTACTTCCTTAAAATAAACATTAAATAAAACATATTATTTACAAACAACATTCTTTTATTTTATAAAACAAATTAATTATTAAAATTCTTAATTAATATTTAAAATTCTTAATTAGGTAAATGGCTTCATTGTCTGCTCCACAGAGAATCTTGCCTTTATCACAGTGTAGTGTGTTAATTGGTTTATGTAACATAGGCATCAAAGAGTTAACCGTCATTGCATTCTTGTCTTCTAGAGGCATCCATGTTGTTAGTTGGCTATCAGGGCCCTTTGTACTTTTTGTCATCGCCTCCATATTCCAATCCCATATTTCCCCTGACATCGAACATGTCAACAGTTTCTGTGGATTCTCAGGATGAAACTGCATTTCGGTGACACTAGCTGCATGTGCATTCAGCAACGAGGTGGGGAATGAGTTGACTCGTAGATCCCAAATGGCTAAAGACCCAGATTCACTACCAGCCAGTACAATATGAGGTTGGGTAGGATGGTTTAGGATGCATGTTGCAGCCATTTCGTCACCCGTTTTAAGTCGTCCATCCGGCACTAGCCCGCGTGGACGACAACCTAATCACCCTTATACTATACGGTAGGCTCGTGCCCCTCGTGGGGACGTTTTAATGAGCTGATGATGTTGAACGGTATTACCGCATAGCACAACCAAGTATGGACGATTAGCCATAACATGCATATTAGCTAGATTGTGTTGTTAATGACTGACCTTCAACTTAAGATTGAAACTGCGACTGACCAGCTAACATTTTTTGAAGCACTGAATCATCTCAGATCTTATCATCCGTTGGCACATTTTAACTTTGTGCTTTTGCCACAGGTAATTACTGGAAATTTAAGAGGTCATATTCAGATTTGGATCTTGCGTTCTAACAACTGACAACCCACTGCCATCTTCTACACGGGA